>JAYJMB010000817.1:6289-55385 GCA_036873735.1 Pouteria campechiana | reverse complement strand
GCCGCCGCCGGCGAGGACCGTGAAGAGCGGGGCCCGGGGCATTTCAGTTCCTATACTCTCCGGGATTCTATTCGTTGTTGGGGCAGTCACCCTGTCGGTGTGGCTGGTTCGGAGAAAATGGCGATCTGCTGGGGAAAGCAAGATGGAGAAAGGAGCAGCGGGTGGGGATGCTTTGGATGAGGGACAAAAGGGGGAATTTTTCGTGATAGACGACGACGACGAAGGGCTGGGGTTGGAGCTGGAGGAGCTGCTGAGAGCGTCGGCGTACGTGGTGGGGAAGAGTCGGAGCGGTATCGTTTACAAGGTGGTACTGGGGAGAGGATTTTCAGTGGCCGTGAGGCGGCTGAGCGAAGGGTTTTGGAGGTTTAAGGAGTTCGAGGCGGAGGTGGAGGCGATAGGGAAGGTTCGGCACCCGAACGTGGTGCGGTTGAGAGCCTACTACTATGCCAGTGATGAGAAGCTTCTAGTCTCGGATTTCATCTCCAATGGCGGCAGCTTGCGAGCAGCTCTGCACGGTATGTATCAGCTGCTTCTGTTTTGGGTTTGTGGGGAAGTAGTATCATGCATTAGAAAAAAATGCTGAGATGCCCAAATCAATTTACAAAGAAAATGCGACAATTTGGCATACTTTCTTCCAATTTTCATGGGTTCGTTGGTTTCAGTGGCAACCGTTTAGATGCAGAGGTTTGGGTACGTTTCTTGCAACAGGACGACCTTCGATTTTTGGGATAATGGGACTCAAATTCGATGGCTTTTGTACCATTTTCACCGGACTAGTCTGGCTGCTTTTTATGAAGTTGGATACTGTTGGCGGGGTAATAACTCGCGAGCTTATTCATTATACCAACAGTGTTAGATCTCACAGGATAATGAGATTACTTGACAATCTATAGTTAGTACATAATCAATAGAATTATTATAATCAATGTATTGATTGAAGTAATAGAATTGGTTTTTTTTTTTGTTGGAAATTTTTTTAAGACTATAGAATGCAAAGATGGGGAATTGAGCAATAAATGTTTATCTATAAATATGCTTCTTTTATTATTAGGCCTTACTTCTTAAGACATATTTGAATATATGTAAAAGGGAAGAAAAAGTTTCTTTCTTCCTTTTTTTTTTCTCCTTCTCTCTCTTCATTATGATCTCTCTCTCTTGTTAAAACTTCTTTTTCTCTCCTTATTTTGTGACATGGCATTTTAACTGTGCCCATAATTCATACTTATTTTCTCTTTTATCAAAAGAAAAACCTATTTATATTATCTTTATTCATTCCATGGCTGATATTACCTAATATCATCACCTCACCTTTTATACTCAGTTATCTTGCAACAAACACGACGTGTAGCTAATGGTATCTAAGTCATTTAAGTCTACTCGTCAACGCCTTTTCTTTTACACTCATTGCACCAATATCATTAAGGCTGCGTTTAGATAAAAATTATAAATGAAAATGTAAAAAACATGACCTCCCCCCTATTTAATCGAAATAGCATTTATCTATTTACCCTTTAATAATCTTACTTTTCCTTCAATATTATCTATTTATTTATAATCGCTAGTTATTTATTTTGTCAATAATTAATGCCAACATCATTTTCTATTTTCTTTTATATTTATAATCACGTTTATCAGCATCGAAACACATTCTTCATAAAATCTACAAATGGCTTAATCAAACCTTGGCTGGGAGGGCTACTAGCAGCACCATGATATCCCTCCCTTTGTGGGAAAGAATAGAAAACCCCCGTGAGTCTGGTGCTCAGGGTTTTCAAGAACCGGACTGCTTTAATTCCAGATTCGGTCTCTCCTGACGAACGGATGAGATATTGTACGCACGCATGCAGAAAAGTGCTCAGTTCTGAAATGGTTGTCGGACTTCTTTTTATCTTCTCGTGATCTTACGCCCAGTCTTTTCTCACCCTTGTTGCAGTGGCGTGTTTCTGCTTTAACTGTATTTGAAGTGGATTGTAGTCTTAACCTTCTAGCTAGAGTTAAAAAGTCATGCTTTTTCATGAACAACTCTGTGGATTTGGTCCGGATCCTCAACCACTTGGAAACTGTATCTGTCGCACATCCCACTCAAGCCAAACAGTCCAAGTTGTGGGCTACAATTATCCTAACAACGGGATACGATTAACATGTCTATTTTGAAGTTGACCCACTACCCAACTTGCAAGTGAGTTGAGACTCAGTTCATTCTGAGCTTTTAAGTTTTGAACAATGCTTCCCATGTGGGGTCATCTGAAATTCACTGCCATGTAACAGGCTCCTGGATTCCATGTTAGATCTTTAAGCTATTTTCTCTGACATAACTTCGTCTCATCTGATTGATTTTGATGTTGCATGCTGAATTTCCAGGCGGGCCTTTGAGCTCATCAGCATTGCCTCTATCATGGGCAGCCAGGTTGAAGATTGCCCAAGGTGCTGCAAGGGGCTTATCTCACATCCATGAATGCAGCCCCAGGAAGCACGTCCATGGAAACATAAAATCCTCAAAAATTCTTCTTGATGATGACCTGCAAGCATACATAGCTGATTTTGGCCTCAACCGCCTTACTTACGGAGCCTGCAAATCTTCTGATTCCATGGTAAAGAAGCAAACCCCAACCCACGCACTAGTTTCCGGTTTGGGATCGAAGATACCAGCCTCCCCCTGTGTGTGGTACCTGGCCCCGGAGGCCCGAATATCCGGCAGGAAGCTAACACAGAAATGCGACGTGTATTCATTTGGCATTGTGCTTCTAGAGATCCTTACGGGCCTGTCCCCGGACGCCAAGGCCATGTCCTCCTGCGATGGATTGGAAAGCTTTGTGAGGAAAGCCTTCCGAGAGGAGCGCCCTCTTTCAGAGATTGTGGATCCTGCACTTCTGCATGAAGTCCATGCAAAGAAACAAGTGCTGGCTGTGTTTCATGTTGCACTGGGGTGCACGGAGACGGACGCTGAGATGCGGCCTAGGATGAGATCTGTTTCTGATAGCCTCGATCGGATTGGATCTCACTGATGTTGTTGTAACATAGTGTTTTATATTTTGCTTGGTTTGTTTTGCTTCTCAGCTACTCCAGTTGGAATCAGTTAAATTGGTGTTGGCAAGGAAGGAAGCCGGATGTGATGAAGGTAATTAGAATTGGTAATAGTTGAAAATGCTGAAGGTGGTAGAGCAGGATATACTCGTGCTGTTGCATGAGATTCAGTTCTTGCATCGTAGAAGCAGATTTTGGTCAAACCTGACATTTGGTGTGTTCTTCTAAAATGGCCAGACACTTCCCATGTTCAAAGCTGGAAGTCGGTTTGGAACTGCTTTCAAAGATCGGCTACGTGGAAAGGACTTCACGAATGCGAAAACGAGTGTCCTAATTCCAGTTACATCTGCATGGCATACTTAGTAAAAATATAAATGCAAAGGTTGTAATTTTGGGCGCACTTACATTTACCACTAGCTGCAACATAAACAATATTTATACCACCATACGTGCTGATTCAAGATGAATTACGCATGAATTCCACAACAATGTGTGCTGTTTTTGAAATCTTACTAGATGTTGTGTTTTGTCAGTTTTTAATATCTTGCTAGATATTTTGTCAGTTTTCTTGTGCCTTACTGCTACATGTTAGTTTAATATTGAAATGGGTTCGGAAAAATAAAAATAGCTGTTATACGACCCTCAAGTTGCTTTCATCAATGTCGGCATCATCCTTAAGCCACGACACTAGCGTCTGGAAAGGATTCTGGTTCTGAATCGTGTGATAATTTTTTGGGTTCATAATATGATTTAATCTGAGGACGAATAATGGGGAAAAACAGTGCAAGATCCCAAAAAAGCTACAGAATTTGGAAATAGCCTGATCGGTAGAGTGAATTTGCTTGGAAAAGAATTTAACGGAAAGAAAATTGATGTAAATAGCATAAGGATAAAGTTAGTCATGAAGTGAATAAATTTAAATAAAAAAAAGAATTCAACGGAAAGAAAATTGATGTAAATAGCATAAGGATAAAGTTTGTCATGAAGTGAATAAATTTAAATAAAAAAAGATGATCTTATGTTATAAAGTGAATAACGTTGAATAAAAAGAAGATGATCTTATGCCATAAAGTAGGGTTAAAATAAAAAGGAGGATGATGTTAGAAAATACAAGAATTGATGATAAAAGGTAGAGTTGTTATGGAAAATATATATCAAAGCAATGCTTGGGAAATAAATTTTCCATGTATGGGTGCATTAGGGTGCATAGTATAATGGAGAGTGTATTGGGAAAATACAAAATAATATGATGAGTAGCATATATTATTATGTATATTTGATAAAGTAGATGAATATAAGTTTAAAAAATAAATCTTACATAAAATATTCAAGATTATTAGAAATAGACAAAGTTATATTAATGCAATAAATTTGTAAAAATAGGATATACATATTTAGTTTAGGTTATTTTGAGTTGGGTTTCATTAAATCCTTACCCTAAACCTATTTAAAATCGGGTTGGTGTAAAGCCGGATTGAAAAACTCAAATTTTCGAAAAACCAATTCTAAAATTGGATTTTTGGGCTTGGAGTTCAGGTTAAGACCCTAACTCCCCCGCATCCATCTCATTTGTTGCTGCATTTCAGTGTTGAAAACAAAATTTTAATGTTCATATTGTAGTTAACATTAAAAGTATCTAGTTAAAATAAATTTAACATAAAAACTTAGAATAGTAGGAATTGTTTTAGGATTGGACTAAGTTTCTGAAATAGAATTAGGATTAGGTTGAGATTTGCTAACAAGGCCATGTTGAGCTGACCCAATTAGCAACGAGTGAGGATCGTACAGAGGAGCACTCTTGTCTATCCGAGAGCTAAAAGTTAGTAAGAGAATTGAGTCCCACGTATTTTATTTGATATAACTCAACCATTCATTTTCTTCTATTTAAAATTTAACATTATAAGCAAGAAAATCAAAGACATTGATTATTTCATATGGGCTGTAAGAATAAAAATGATAAATTATCCATTTTAAATCAATATTACTCCCATGAATATTATATTTTCATAATTTTTTAAAATATAAATTTATTTTAAACATAACATATAGGCCTGACTAAAAATATAAATAATATTTTTACAAAAATAATACCCATGTATATTGATGGTTTGATTCTTATCTCTACATGCAAATGATATTGGATGACATAAAGAACCGACTACCATAAATCTTTTTGTAATGACTTCAATACTGAAAAAATTATTAATAAACAGTTTAGATCTTGTATATATATGATGTAGGGCCACTATTATACTTGGCTATATCTCTAGGTACTACCCGCGTCCCTTGGCCACCTCGATGCTATGAATAGAAACAGACAAACCTTCTTCCCAGTCAAAGAAAACAGACTTACTTTGTTTTAACATGTGCACATTCAGGAAACCATGTTTATAGGGTATTTAAGGCACATTGTCTTTTAATTCAGGAACCATGTGTATCGGGTATTTAAGGCACAGGAGCTTATAGGCTAGTGTGACTCCAATTTCCTTCAACATCTACCAAGCATATTTGCTAATTTTTACTAGTCACATCTAGAACCAATGCCCTGTTGGCTCCACCAACCTAGAAGCCTGTCTTCAACATCACCCAATGAATACAAAAGTTCCAACAGTGTCAGCAAAGGCATGTGTACCACTCCAATTTCTGATTCCACAACTTCATACCCGGAGATCCATAATCATCATCCTAAGCTATTTGGGTATTCTTTAACCAATAAAAATTATCTAAAGATGAAAAAATATGAACCAAAAAAGAGAAAAAAAAACAAAAAAACTACATAATGAACCTCAGGATGCCACATATCAATGAGATTGTGAAGATCAACAGGCATTAAAAATCAGGCAAATATATCTTCAGGGAAAAGTGAGTTTTGGCCATCCATACAAACCTTAGGAGGATATTGAATTTGTTCGTAGTTCAGCTGTCTGGATGCTTCATAAACAGCGACTCCTACACTGACAGAGAGGTTTAAGCATCGAACATAAGTTTCAACCATTGGAATCCGGATTGTTCCACCACCGAAGCTTTCACTATTACAGTCGAACAAAGCTTCAGGAGGCAAACCAGAAGTTTCAGATCCAAAAACTAGCCAATCACCACGCTTGTATGAGAAATCCTGCAAGAACAGAGAGATCAGTCTCAGAAACGTTTATTTCCAAGGGTATATTTCAGCCTATAGGCACTGTTTCATAAATACTAATAAAAATATCATGAGGCTAACTTTGTAGAAAATAAATTTTCCGAATTGTTTTACAGAAGAAAGTTCACATCTCTTGGTGTTTGATTGACACATTTTACTCAAATCATTTTGCCACTAAGTATGTTTGGATATCAAAATCTCAAGGAAAAAATTTTAATGAGGTAAATGAGGGAATCTACAGTGGTTGGCACACATGGCAGGTAGAGTCAAAAGGCATTGCCCACCAAAGCTAGGCCTGCGTCAACATCATAACATGTGTGGGAGCTATGTCAAATTGGCCTTGTTGTGGCACACCTCAATTGAAGCCACCCTAATGCTCTTTGACCACTGTTGGCAAGTTATCGGACTTATCCACAGTGCACCTTAGACAACAATTTGCATGCAGTGGCTGTGTTTAGTAAGCTGCAATTTTATTGAATGGCACTTAATTCATGCACTGGATAAGTGAGAAACTTAATAAATGGAGTGGATTTCATTTATATGATTCATTTGCAAAAAAGCTCTGCTGTTGTTTGACCAATAAGAATGGTAGACATCACATATGATTGATCACTGATGAGAAGTTCTCTGATAGTCAGGGTTTGAATATGGTAGAAAATTCAAGTGTTGAGAAGATTGAAAATCTAGAAGATTTAAAGAAAGATGATCAATTTAAACTTTAGAGGCTAATTCTGTTTTACAAGTGAGAAGATAAATCTTCAAGAGGCATCACATGAGGGAAAAATCAAGAATTAGTCGAATAAGATCGGTATGGTATCCATTGATGAAGAATTTCAAACCTATGAGGCACATGTGACAAGACAAGAATCAAGTAGTGTTTTCTGAAGTATCCAACTAATGGGACACCGGCTTGATGTGTTGGACTACATTTGCCAAAACAAAAGAAGACAAGTCAAAAAGTGGATTATGACTAGTGTCTCCATCTGAATTGAGGACCAGTTTTTCCAAGCCTAGAAGAATGATGGAGAATGGAATATGAGTAATAAGGAATCAAGGGTGGTGAATTTGACTTAGAGTTTATTTATTTTGCGTAATTTTAGAGGGCATTTTATTTACAATTTTAGATATTTAGTTTTATAATTTCGGTTTGACTGATGCATCAAGTGATCTAAACATAGATAAACTTGATGGATGAGTTAGAGTAGATTTTATTTATTTTATTTAAGATTTTTATCCTTATGCAACTAAATTGGGATTTTATTTTACTTAGGGTTTTCTATAAATAGGATAGCCTGTATTAGGGTTCAATACTTTATAAATTGAGTTGAGAATACACTTGTTTCTCTATTTTCTTTTGCCTTCTATTCATTCCCCTGATTTGTCTATTTTTCTCCCCTTCTTCCCTTCTTATCCCCTTGAGAGGATCTTCTTCTTTATAATATCATGTCCATCTTAATTATATAATGAGATTTTCTTAATTCGAAGTTACCTGACTCTATTCATGCATAATCATTAATTGGACCATTGGATGGGGATCAAGTCTTCCAGAAATTAACCAAATAATAATATTTAGTTACTGGAACTTTCATGAAAAACTGATGGGTGAAATGAAGGAATTGTGCTTAAACAGATTGATCCAAATCCAGATGTGAGAGGAAGGGTCAACTTCGACGAGGAAAAAAAATCAGCAGGGCCAATCTTGTAGTTCTTGATGACAGCTGAATCACTACTCAAAGCTGGATGTGGCAATGAGGTGGTGGGGAGCATTTACAGCAGAGAGATAATGACCACCACCACGTTCTCCTAAATGGTTACTCAAATTAGAAGTCAGCAACAATTCAGCAACCAGAATTTAGCTTATGTTATGGAAATTTTAAAAATAGCTTCTCTATATGATATTCCCACAAGGATTGAATAGTGAAAGAATAACAAATTAGAAGGAGAAGCAATTGCTTGAGTATTGTAAAAATAAAAAAATATAATCATTCAAATACCGAGACAGTTATGACAACAAGAACAGCAATGTAAGTTGGCACACTGATTTAACATACATTCTAATTTGAATGAATAGAATGGAATTTTTTTATATTAGACGAGAATGATCAGTTTAAGCCAATTAAGAAAATTTTGTTGGCTCTCCTAAAGGATGTTTTCAGCAAGACAAAACAAAAATCATGTGAACCTTTGATGAAAAAAAAAAAGCTGTGAGATGTTTAAACCACAGCGATCTGAGAAATAGTTTTAACAAGAAAGCCTAATAATAGAAATGCGTTACTGATTCTAGAGAAATCAGACAAGCTTAAACAAGAAACAAAGTGTTTCCAAGAGGAAGAAACCAAATCAGAATGGGATAGCATAAATAGGGGGTACATGATTTACACTAAAGCTTTGTTTATGCAAGACCAGCAAAATAAAATAAATTTACAACCCCAAGAATCTTATTAAAGGAATATTAAACTCACAACTAATAGTTTAAACAAATAAATAAGATCAATTGAGTTGTGTATGGGGAACAAATTCTGGAGATGGGGAATCCTGTTTTGATTGGACATGTAGACCCCTGTTTGATGATAACCTAAATGGTGCCATGGAAATCCAGTAATAATCCCTTAAAATAAATCCTATTCCTAACGCTTAGTCACTTGTGAAACTACTCTAAATTACCCCTGTACAATATAAACTCAGAAGATAAAATCATAAATTAAGTTTTAAAAGGTCGTTTGGGAAAGATTAACCCATCGACAACACTATCCCTGATTAGGGATGCTAATCTCTTTGATTGGGCATTAATCCTAGAATTAAATATTAATCCCAGTCATCAACTATTATTAGTAATCCCTAAATACCAGCTATTAACACAGTTATATAAAGAAAGTCAAATAAATTTATTAAAAGAAGTATTTGCATCCAAACCTCTGCCGATGCATTCCAGTTCTAATCCCAAGGATTAAGTTCTAAACCAGTTCAATTACGGATTTAAAAGAACCATTTCAGTATTGACAAAAGTTGAAAAAAACTAATGATTTCAAATGAACTCATTGTTTATAACATCATTGAATCCCTCTATTAGATCAATTTAACTATTCATGCATATTTGTGTTGCGAAATACTTGATGAACTCTATGTTGAGTTTGGATGAGTAGTTTTGACTTTTGATGACAACAAAAGTTGTTTAATGACTTGAACATTAAGCTAATAAAGTTTTGTTAGGATTTCAAATTTCAAAGGAAGCTTCAGAGGACACGTTTCAAATTTTAGAGGAAGCTTCAGAGGTCTGAAAATGACCTTCAGAAGTCTAAAAATATAGCTATTCAAAATGAAGTGTGAAGCTACACTAATTGCTATAGTAACTTCCTGAGGAAGCTGCAAAGTTCTGAACCTTGTCTTCAGAAGTCTGAAGAAGACCCAGTTTCATAATTGCTACAAGATCTACTACAGTAACTTTCAGAGAAAGCTTTAGAGGATATGCCCTGACTTTCAGAGTTTTGAAGAGCTCGCTGTCTTCCCATGAGCTACAATGAACCGTTACAGTAATTTTCATAGGAAGCTTCAGAGGCCTAAACCCTGATTTTCATAAATCTGAAGAGCTCGCTGTCTTCTGTGTGCTACAGTAAATTACTACAGTAATTTTCAAAGGAACGTTCCAGCCTTCAGAGTTTTGAGGAAATCATTGCCTTGCCGTGAGCTACAGTGAATTGCTACAATAACTTTCAAAGGATAGCCCTGACTTTCGGAGGTCTGAAAAACTCACTGTTTCAATGATTGGAAGTCAACATGGCATTTGAACGGGCTAGTTTTTAACGGTCCTCTTTCAAATACTCAAAAGCCTCTTCAAAACCTATAAATAGAGGTCTATTGAAGAAGAAAAGAAGATGCTTGAGGGTTTCATAAGTTAAACTCGAATCAATCACAAGAAACTCATTCAGGTTTCCAAAGTGCATTTACTCCAAGGCGCTCTAAAGATCAATGAGTTTAAAGTTGCATCATTCCCATCTCAAGAGGAGAATGAAACATTGTAATGTTCATTGTTTATCTTTTACATTTGAGATTAACTATGTGTACACCTTAGCTAAGATAGAGGCATTTTATTATACACTTTATATTTGTTAAAAGGAGTTTTTGGTAAGCTCGGGAAAGCAGTTGGTGCAAAAGTTTGTTGGTGAGATTAGAGAGACTAACATTGTCGAATTCCTAGTAAGCTTGAAGAAACCAGGTTGTGTACAAGTGCTTGGTGATCTCGGGAAACCAAGGGAAGTACGATTCCACACGTTATTAGTGGAACCCAAGGTTGCGGATATCTTGGAGAGTAGAGTAAGGGCAAAGGGGGCCCAAACCACTATGATCTTTGTGTGTTGTACTTCTAATATTATTTATGTTCTACACTTGCACATTCCATTTGATTCTTAATTTTTTTTGGCTTCTTGTTTTGCCATACATCCTACGTTTGGGACATAACACTCTAAATTTCCTATTTAAAACACTATGACTGTTATAATTCTAGATAACATAACTGCAATAATAGTCACTAATCAAATTAAATCGAACCTTAAGCTTGCTTATTTAATTAATCCATTAAACCAATTAAAAGTTTTGAATATTTACCTAACATATAATAATAGTCGGTAATTAAATCTCTTGAGAATTTATTCATTGTAAACATCTTAGCCTAGAGTACTTAATCTAATAAATTTATGAAACTAAACAAAGAATTTAAATTCAAATCAACGAAATTATAGAATCTTTAAAAGCAAATGCTAGCGGATGATAAATTGTGTATTGTGATAAAATGTGAAACAAAGAAAGTAGCAGCACAGTGGAAAAGGAAATTGAGGAAATTTCTTTTAAGGTTGATAAAAAAAATCCTACTATTTCAAATTATTTTATTCAGTTATGATGATGATTTACCAATTATGAGATCTATTTGAAAAATGCATTAATGTTTATCGTATGAGTCTATATTGTTGATATATGCTAATGCGATAGTCTGGTGGTGAATTTCTGCTGATGGAGTTATATAATTGGATATGATCATGTAAAATGCTATAGTTAAAATATGGATGGGAAGGCTACTTATCTGCAGAGACACCTAATCCATGAAAGTGGGAGTGATAAATGACCAAACTAGAGCACATGAATATTATTATAATGAATTATTATGATGAATGCATGAGTTCATGGAGATCTCATAGCTTGGACTTCAAAATATAGCTAGATTATGGTAGCTGTCAGTGTGAAGGTTATTTACTGAGCTCGTGAAATCCATTGTTTTCTAACATATATTTTCAGGTAACATCAGAACGGTTGCACAAGTCCTGGGGTGTGTAAGACTTGCGGTTAAAGGATATCACCACAACTCGCTTAGTTAGGTGCTGTTCTTTAAAGGAAAAAAATTATTGTGAAATATAATTAATTTAATGATGACATTGTATTTGATTATAATTTTCTTTTGTAAGTATGACTCCATAAATGATGTTGTAAGCCTTGCATGCCTGTGAGAATAACACTACAAGTATGTGGCATGTCACATGCCTGGCTCATGTGGAGTTGGGGTGTGACATGTACCTAGATATCTAAGTAGAATACATCAGAAACTTAATGTTTGCCAATGCAATTACTTACTGAATGAACCGCAATTCCTCTCTTGGTAAACGCTAACAGACGCTTTTCACCTTCCTGCAAGAACATGCAGAAGATCAAGTTTTTTGGACAGAAGTATCACATTAGGGTCTTTATGCATCTGATTAATACAAGATACAGAGTACCTGTTGTCTGAAGTATTCCCTAAAGTTCATCCAAGAGCTATGAACTTTAACAACCACATATCTAGTTGAATCAGTCAATTCCAGGAACAAATTATAGATTTTATTTGAACGATGTCATTTAATCAACAAAACGTTTCAAGAAAAAAAAAGAAAGGAAGGAAGAGCCAATAATTTAAGGTCAATTTAACTATGCTGTTGCTAAAGTTCAATTATTTGAAGTAGAAGTAACCAAATTCCTATTATTTGAAGTAGAAGTAACCAAATTCCTATGACTTTGTAACTTATCAATGGGGCTTCAAATGAAAAAAAAAAAAAAGACAATAATGTTGTTGGAGTTGAAATGAATATAAAGCCAACTCATGAGCAACTTTGACATGTAACTACCTCAGAATTGAGACAAATTGCATCTTTTTGATATTACCATTTTTTTTCCTGAGGTTGAAGAGTGGGCAGGAGAACTACAGTAGAAGAAGAAAGGCAACGAAACCCAGGTTAGGAATCATACACATAAGTCAAAGGCAAGCTAGGGGCATGCCTGGTGTTTTGAGCAATGGGCACCTTGCTTAGAACCTGGGCAATGATTTTGCATAAGCGTGCATAGGCACACCTCAGCATGACCGGAACATAGTTGCAACTTTTGATTCTTTTCAGTAGTTATCTGTTGGTGAATTGCTTATTTTATAATGTTTTTAGGGAGCTTATACAACTTCCTAATGTTCATGTTTTTATAGAGTTTATTTATTCTTTTTGGTTGTTATCCAGTAGTGATTTTCTTACTTTCTTGTAAATCAGCCTATAATTTCTCTTGTTTTCTCTTCTTCATAAATTTTCTATGGATAAATATGTATATGCATATCCACATGCATGTGCATGTAGAATACAAGTATATGCATGTTCATGTACATATAGGATACACACATGGATAATATATAGGTATACGATCCCATGAAAATGCTCCATTTTATATTTAAAAAAATGGATTTTGAAAATCCAATTCATTAATAATGTTCAACATTAGGTGTTTAGTTAAGATGCAAAAAATCACATCATTTGGAGACTTGGATGGCAAGGGAAAGAAGCTAAAATTGAAGAGACATGGATGGCAAGGGAAGTTTGAGTGCTAATTGTGAAAGAGTCACCATATTCAATCTCTATAGTGATTACCTCAACCCTTCGATTGACCAACCTTCTCCTTGGTTGACTAATTGACCAGAAATAGAACTCGAAGCATTGTCCTATCTTCCTTCAATCAACCAAGCAACTCCCTTCACTTGACTAATTGCCTCGAGAGTTGCATGCCTTGAGTTTAGGTAAGCATTAGTCAACTGTTGATCAACTGATGAGGGACTGTGTTCAGGCAGGTAGGGGTGCAACTAGGTTCAGGTTGGCTAGTAGTTTATAACCATGTTAGAATTAGATGAGTGTGGAAATTGGGTTGCAAATCGGATTGAACGCTACCCGAATTGCTAAACAGGTTGGTCATGGGTTGAGGATTGTCCAACCTGTTAAGCAACCTAGTTGGCAACCTGGTTAACAACCAGTTAATTTCTTCTAGTTCTCATGACTTTTTGATAGACTATGCATGCTTTAACACTGAGACCTTTAGTTTAATATATATTTATCTATAAAAGTAGCACCAATTTATTTAATAATTAGATTTGGATAAGCTCTAGTACATTGGTACTATTTTAACTAACTTGATTATTTCATACTTTTATGTAACTCAAACCCTACTCAACCTGTGTGCAACCTGAATGGTCAACTTGCAATGCAACCCGAAATTTAAAAATGGGGTTAAGGTTGAGGTATTAGAAATTGAGTTAAATATGGGTTAGGGTTGAGGTTTTAGTAAATAGGTTAGGGTTAGGGTTGATTCCGATCCAACTTGGTTGCACCCCAACACGTAGGTCACTTCATTAGGTTTCTTGAACTCTCTAGCATTACTTAAACCTTGATTTATTAGATTTTCACTTATATCCTTTGATTCTTGAAATTTTATGATTTACTTGTATGCTTAGCCCTTTATGAAGGCAGAAAACAATTTTAGAATCCACTATTGGTCCAACTTTTGCTAAAACACTTAATAAAGTCATTCATGCATTAAAAAAGACATAAATTTTGTTATCCGTTAAAATAGATACATGGAATCAATAATAATGCAAATAATTATAATAAAACCCAAATTAAATATCTTTTAAATGCAAAATAAATAATCCTAACATGTAAACTCACTTTGTTCCCCATCAAAGACACTAAAACTTTCATAATTATTTCTATGGCCAAGCATGGCTTATATACCTGAACAATTGGTTATATATTTTACTTAGATGAGATATTCTAATCAATATAAAACAATTCTAAAATTTAAATAGCTCTTATAGATCATTTTTATTCTTTTCGTGCATGATTTAATATTGCCTCAAATGCTAAAGCCCACAAAACTTTAAATTTCAGTGTTTTTTTTTTAAATTTTAATGTTCATAAGGTTATCAATTAGATGTATAGTTTACATATTACATATACATTAGTAACACTACAATAGAACTATGTATGTACTTATGCTTGCATGCATCATGTGTGTATGTACGTACACATGTATACAATAAAAGCATCTCTAGAAAGCTTTCCTATAAATACTTTGTATCATACATACAATTCAATGGAAAATTTTTCTATGGAACTTTTTTTATCAGACTTGGCATCAAACTTTTTACCTATATTCCTACCGATGAAAATAGTAGCCACCAGCTTTGACAAATGCATAATCAAAAATGTAAACTGATCAAATCAGAGAGATTCCAACTATAAATACTTGCTAATGCAATTACAAGTAAGGCATCAATTGAACCCCAAATTGGCTAAGACCAAAGATAGCAAGCAGCTTTTCTGGTTGCAGCAATTTAGACAAACAAAAGGCAACTAAAAGGCTATTCTCAAAGAATTCCTAACAAAACATCAAAGAAAGTGTGGCAAAAATCCATCCAAATGAAAATGTCAAAACTCAAAACCCATTCCCATTGTGCCATCAATGCAATCTTCACTAGTGGTACTTGAAGGGATCTTCCTATGAAACAGCCAGTGGAGAATGAGCTAACCACCTTTACCATGGAGCCGTCACCATACACCCAAAGAAAGTAGGCTGGTTTTCAAGCCTACAAAGCTGCTACAGCTATGCTCAACACCAAAATCTTATTTTGCATTGTCTTCTTCAAAGCTTCACATAAGTTGACAACCAGGGGTGGCTTGGGTTGGTCGTAGGAGCTACGAGCAGCATCACTACAGCCTAGGAAGAAGACTAAGGAGATAACACCAAAGATCTAAAGACTACTTGGAAAGGCAAAGTTTCCCATTTGTAGATTCTTCTAGCAGCATTTCTGTAATTTTCAGGTAATTGAAGGGGGGTACAAAGACCTCTCTCATAACTAATTAAGCAATTAACAGAGATGACACAAAAGGATTAATTAATCTCATACAAATGTGGGCACAGAATAACTTCTGCATCCAGATTCCAGAGAGGTTTTCTGTGATAGCTCTGTATACCTCATGGAATTACTTATTCTGCATCCAGGGGATTTCAATTACCAACTGTACATGGTAGGCACACTTAATTTCTTTCATCCATGGTAATAAAACAACTTATTCCACATCCAGGATACCTCCAAATGCGAACGCAGTTGGCAAATGGCATCGGAAAAAAGCTATCTGCACCCTTGAAACTCCCTTATGTAAAATTTGTAAGCCCATGGGCCCTCCTACAATTTATTGTGGAATATTTAAACATCTTCAATTCATCAATTATCCCCAGATCATTCAGGTAAACAGATGCCAAAATATACTCAGCCTACTAAGGTTCAAAATGACCTAAACATTTGTTAACGGCACACTTAAATGTGAGGAACATTGTTGATTAGATGGTTGTTTGATTAAAATTCTATGGCTCCTAAAAGAAAATTTGAAACTTTTAACTGCTATATCTCATATTTACTAGCAACTATCAACAATGTTAATTCATATAGATACTTAATCAAGATAGTTTTGATATTTTGGATAATTGGTTGATGCTAGTCAATGGACAAAGTAGATTTTGTAAAAAGCATCATGCTTGTGCCAATTGAGTGAATAGTTTGGGTTTGTTCCTTTTAATGCTTGAAGTAAATTTAGGATCCCATTGGTTCATGTTACTTGCAGCCTTAGCCTAATAGCCCAACCAGATTTTCAAAATCTAGTCGGGCGGAGTCCGGCGGACATAATCTACTCAAGTCAAACTTTTAGAAATGGAAGCCAATCCAAACAAAATCAGATTAGCTAGCTGACTATAGATAAAATCATGAAACTGATCCAGGTAGTAAACCCATTTGAACATTCATAAGTGAAATGGAGCAAACGGAAGAATACAAAACAGGACGAAGCAACCCAAAAGTAGCAAATGTGAAACAAATGTGATGATTACATCATCAGTGACGTTTATAAACTCACATCCAGCCATCCCTTTGTTCTTTCTCAAACTAGAGGCGTTTTATTAGTGAAAATAAATGCAGAAAACACATGCACCAACTATCAGGAAGAAAAGAAAAGGATACGGCCAATAATCCAGTCCAGCACGCTTCAATTTTGTATCATCCACTTGAAATCCTAAAGGCTGAGAGTAAATGAATTATGAATCAGAGTAAGATCCATGGAAAAAGATTAAAATGAGTTAGCGGGCTTATACCTCAACAAGATGCAGGCCAATTGCAGATGCTGCACACGTTCTGGCAATGGTCCCTGTATTCCCAGGAATCTGCCAAGGACAAATAGAAATCTCAGTGCTGGTCCACAGTAATTGAGGTTACCTGAAAACCAACAAGTACAATTTAAACTCTATCCAACAGACACATGCAGCAAAGTAAGAGTGTGGATCCTACAAAATCATATAGCTATTAACTTCAAGGGTCCAGAAGTCTATCATCCATAGGACATCATGCTGATATATAATGGGAAAAAAAAAAAAGACTTTGGAAGAATGAGCTAGACCTACTCAATAGGAAGAAGAGAGAGAATTAGAGGTGGTTGAAGAATTAGAAGAGAATGCAGCGGAATTAAAAGAGAAGAAGAGCAGAAGTTGAAAAGGATTTCAGAAGGAATTAGGGCAGAGAGAGAGAGAGAATTGTGTGACTTTCAATTAATTGAATGTAGCGACCTTAATATGAGCTATCATATTTATAGAGATAAAAGACCCAGAATTGTAAAAAAATGAAGAAAGAAATTAAAAAATAATCAGTAAATTAAACTCCGAATTAAGTATCCCAAATAAAATATGCCAAAATAACTAAACCCTAATACTGTTCTGCCTAAAATAAATGTTAATAGGATGCAACAAATTATTCTCATCATGTTCTACTTCAAATGTATCAAAAAGCTAAAAGAGTCCCACAAGAATAATGAGGAAAGAAATGCAACTGCAAGGCCAGCAACAATGAACACAGATTTTTATGACATGCACACTTGATGCATTTAACTAGTAGCAAATGATAATAAAAAGAAAAAAAAAAAAAGAATCAGAACTCAAATGGAACTAGAAAATTTACAATATTAAGTGAATTTTTACCAAGCAAATTACTTGTATATGCCCTGCTCCCCCCACCCCCCACCAATTCACATTAAGCTGCTAGCTCAACAATCTCAAAGCATGTTAAAGTGAAAACAACATAACATAAAATTTGATAATAATCAGAAATGATGAGCTAACCATTTGAGGATAGTCTCTGAGTGTTCCAGTCTTTTATCCATACAAACAGACGTCATAGGCCCAGAAAAATTGACCAATAAAAGGGACAGTAAAGGTGGCACTAGGACATCCTGCAGGTTTCAAATTGCACCTAATGCAACTAGCATTTATGCATTTTCTGCCTCCTATTTTGGTTGAGGTAAGGTTAAGGACTTGAATAGTCACCAGCATGCATATTGCACTCTTAAGAATCTTGAAATGACAAACACAGCAAAATATCCACAAGATTATTGAAGGAAAAGGAAACCCAGTACAAGGAGGTTAACACTGAACAAGATATTTTCACAAGGCAACAAGCATCTATCTGAAACAATTAAGCCCACTTGCTAATTTTGTGAGCAAATTTGTATCCTGCATAAGATGTCTGGGAAAACAACCGGTCAACAGTTTACAAATCCTATTCAAGGAAAGGAATCAAGGAAAATAAATATAAGCCCAGATTTTTCACTAACATTGTTTTTTTTTTTCACTAAAAACATTCAGTAGAGGTGAGGAAAACAAATTACTGTTTCAGTTCATGGAAGAATAAAATGTTCTACAATATTCTTGGAAGAAAAGAAACCCAGTCCAAGGAGATGAGCAAGATCCTTTCCTGAGGCCATAAGCTTCTACATATGAGAGTTAAAAAATGTAAGCAAAACTGCTTTCAACACAAGGTGTCCATACAATCTGCGTAAAGGAATCAAGGAAAGCAAAGAGAATATATGCCCAGAACATAATAACTGACAGGGCTAGTATCTTGTTACTAAAAAATTCAGCACAGGCGAAGAAGCATGTTCCCATTTCAGCCCATGAGGGAACATGATGTTCTAAGAACACGCTGACAAACAAATGACCAAAGTGAAGCACTCAACATAACATCACATAAGCCACCATTAATGTTTAAGTTCTCCTAATGGGTCATATGCGTCCACGTACGCACATCCCATACAATGTGCATGTTTGACAAACCATCTCAAGTTTTCTGTATAACAATATTTGCTTGAAAAAGAGGAAGCAATAGTTAGTCTGACAGTCTGAATCCCCAAGATAACAAGAACTAGATATGCTATCCAAGAAAGCATAACCCAGACAGATTTGTCTGCATATGGTCCAAGTTCAAAACCAAGCTGTGCATTGCTTTGCTTCCATAACCCTTTCTATGCATTCTCTAACTTCCGTTGGCCAACCTAAATATCATTCCCCGACTTTTCTCATGTTCAGGCAGTTAGGGATACCATCTAAGCCAAGATTACTTATGGTTGCATCCAGTCAATGCCTTCGATTTTCACCATTGGCTGTCAAAAATCCTATTCCAACTTCTCACATATTCAGGGCAGCCAGGGCTATCACAGGGGCCAAGCTAACCATCAAGGCACAGAATGCTTTTCCACATCTGATGAGCATTCTAATCCAGACCAAAAACCACACAAGTTGGTTTATCAAGGATTTGACTAATTCAAGTATTCAAATACTTAAATTGTTAATTTAGGTCAAATCACAGTCTAATTGATTAATCTAATGAGATAAATGGCCAACAAACAATAAGGAGCTTTTCTTAGATAACATAATAATCTTAGTTCTATATAATTTGAGTATTTTAGGCATAAATTTATGATAAATTATTGGTTAATTTAATTTTTTATTCTTATTAATTTTCTTGTGGGTCACTTTTGGAGCACAAAACAAAGTCCAAATGCATCAAAATAGATTTTTTTGAGTTACTTTTCAAACCACTTTAAGATTTTACAAATCTGAGACTTCTTAGGATAGTCCACAAAAATAAGATCATAAGAAAAATACAAATTTCAGGGGTATTTTGGTAAATCCCTTTCCTTTTTGATTTGAGGTGAAAGATGCGAAAAAGAGGAAAAAAACTAAAAGAGATAAAAGAAAGGTAATGATGTCAATAGATGACGGCGAATGTCAGCCATAAGTTGAATAAAAAACAAAATAAATAGGTTTTTTAGGAAAAAGATGGGTAATGATGTGAAAAGTAAGGCAGTTGTGGGTAGATAGGAATAGTTAAATGTCACACACACACACAAGAATGAGAAAAAAGGTTGCTTTTACCATAAAGAGGATTTCACCCTTCTTTTGCCTCAAAACAAACATAACTTTAGGATGTGTTTGAATATTGAGAAAAGAAAAGGAAAAATGAAAATAATGTCAGCAGGACGGATAATGTCAATTATCAAGTGAATAAATACAAAATAGATAATATATTATGATGAGAAATATAAGTAATGATGAATAGATAAGTTAGGTAAATATTACATCAATTTATTGTTTACATATCACCATTATTACATCAATTTATTATTTGCATATCACCATTGCATTTACCTGGCCATTAACCAGATAACTTCTCATGCATAGCAAAGTCTTCAAGCTTTCCAGGGATTGGATTGCTGTCGGATGTGACAACCCAACCCAGGAGTAATTTAAAATCTCATCTTCTGCCTCTTCCTCTTCTTCTTCTTGTTTTTATTATATTCTTAAATTACAAATTGAAACCCTAGCCTTCCCACTGGGCAGCTAACTTAGAAGATTTTCTCAATCTTGAGTTTGTCCTGCATCACATAGGTCCTGTTGGTTGCTGCCTAGTTTAAGTAAAATATGTTTTAACTTGAAGACTACATGGAGGCATTGGATTATTGCCAACATGATTCACTGTTATATCAATGCCAAAGTACAAAGATATATTATTACATAGTTCATACCTGAGGAGAGACTAAAACTACTTGGAGAAACTTCTCATGAGGAATAGCACCAACACAATTAGTTGAACAGGAACTCGCATCACCTCTTTCGACTGCCCAAATACATAAACAAGTGTTCACATCATTAAAATCAATCCAACAGTTGTATAACCTTATCGTAATAATGGATTATCACATAACATGCATGTTGAACAAGGCAATGCAAGGCTACTAAATGGTTTTCAAATTAATGCATAAAATTACATTTCAAGCACTTGAATTGAACATCACCATCTCTTTTAGAAGATTAAAACATTATAATGAATCATTTGCATGAACCACATTATCGCGGTAATTAAATTTATTAAAATAAGATGAATTCGAAGATGAAGAACACAATAGGATTGATGTGCAAAATCTGATGCATAATTATTTCAGGAATACAATAGTCATTATGGTTTTGTTTTATTATATGCATATTTGAACCTTTAAATATTTAATAATTTATTGGGTTTAATTCTAGATTTTATTTTTAGGGATTATTTTATAATTTCTTTCTTTAGGGATTTTTTTGTAGTTTTTCAGATCTTTTATCTCTATAAATAGGATAGTATTTATTAGGGTTTTCCAACTGCAGTTGATGGAGAATACAGTTAATTTGTTCCTTCTATTGCCTTTCCCTCGTTTGCCCTAATTCTTCTCTTCTTATTCTTAAATTCTTCCCAAACTCTCTTCCAATTCTTCTCTTCTGATTTCCCCCAATTCTTCTCTCGATATTCTCTATTTCTTCTTTATCTCTATTATATTCTCCTTTCTGAGAAGTTTTACCTTTTCTTCCAAAGTTTTCCTTTTTCATTCTACATCAAGTTAGTAGCCAAGCATCTTGTTCTACATCAATTAAGTGTCAAAGCTTTCTCATTCTAAATCAAATTGGTATAAGAACTAGCACTTGGATCTTAATTGTTGTCAAAAGCCTTGCATAAGATTTCCCCATCACAACCCTATATCCACCAACCATAAACTCAATCTAATGTCACGGCACAGCATCTGTTGATCTTCTGCCCTTATCTACAATCATTGCAGATCCCATAATCATTCAATCAAGGCCATGCGTTGCATCTGTCTGCAAAAAAACCACATACTAGCTGTAACCCATCCTGCAAGTATTAGCATATTTGCATTTTCATCAACTATGCTTGTCTTTATCACCATGGAAAAAGAAACAGATGAACACACACCATTTCTGTTGCTATCTACATCTCCCATTGTCTACTGCTGCATGAGGTCAGCCATCATCTTCACTAACAGCTTTTGTGCGGTGTCCAGTAAACTCTGAAGCTGCCATAAAGAAGGAAGTAGGAAGAAGTGGAGAAGCTAATCATTTAATTTGCAAAATCTATGATTGCCAGAGCCACCTGATCATCCATATGCTGTTGTTTGCAGTGATCTGGATTCTGGAGTTTTGTCTACCTTAGAAGCATGAAGCATCACCAGTTGAAAGAAGAAGAAACCCACCAAAAAAGAGGAAAACCACCCATTATAAGTTAATTGCAGAGGATTCTTAGAGCTTCTAAGAAGGACCAACCCCTTGATCTTTTAACCTCAAACAGCATGGAGATTAGTGCTGACTTTGATGTTCAACTACAAGACTTAGCAAATTTCATGGACAAGTTAAAAAAACAAATGAGTCAGATGCTTGCATCATTTTGATAGAACAATCAATCCTCAGTTGAGTCATGCACCAGATATTCTGAATTTTGATATATCTACAGACTTGATCATTGATAAATCATCATCACATGCCCATTGCTAAAATTTGAAGAACATATCGAAGTAAGAGCTATTTTCTAGTAGCCCATGAAATATCATTGAGGAAATATGATCAAAGATTTAAGTGTTGAAAAGATTAAAATTTTAGAAAATGTCAAAGAAAAGACTAACCAAACCTATTCAAATGATGAATCCACTTTAAAAGTTAAAAGGCAACTTTTCAAAATACATCATGTGCAGGTGATATCAAGATTTTTGGCAAACCAGGTCTATACAGTGCACGAGTAGTGCATTCGAAACTGTTCTAGAATCCTCTTTATATAAGTCTCTTGAGACAAACTAAGAAGTCTCTTAGAAAGATCCCTCGAGATCTTTATTCGAAGCACATAATCTGCTTGACCCATGTCCTTCATCTCGAATGTGGAGGACAACCACTCTTTAGAGGTGACAATCACCTCCAAATCATTTCCAGCTAGCAAAATATCATCAACATATAGTGAGAGGATAAGAATCTTATTCAAAACCCTTTTGATATACACGCAATGGTCATTTTCCATCCGTGTGAAGACAATTGACGTAATTGCTTCATGAAATCGTATGTACCATTGCCTAGATGATTATTTCAGGCCATAAATGGAACGTTTCAAGTGGCAGACTTTGTGCTCTTATCCCTCAACCTGAAAACCTTTTGGTTGATCCAGCTGAAAAGCCTTTGAGTGCTAACGCAACCATTTTTCAGCCTAGCTAGGCTTTCCAGCCATTGCTTGCTGATATGACTCTATCTATGTTATTTTCGATCCAATCCTTTGTCGAAAATGGGAGATGATCCGCATCAAGGGGAGCCAACTACGGTAGATTACATCATTAACTACCATATAGATCAAACAAAAAAAAATGCTATAAAAAGAATTTATTGATTAATATTGATCCTAAAATTCAAGGGCAAGTTTCTTCCAGGGAAGAATGAACATGCTAGTAGGCCTTATCATACCCATTTCAATGGCAGAACATATATATATATATATATAAGTCATTAACAAAGCCTTATTGGAGCTAGTTGGGGTCATTCAAGTACTTCTACATATTTGCTCTATCATTCACCATTCCCATCTTTAAATCATAGGTCATAAAGCCTTTATTCTATGTTTCTTCCCATTCCCTCCCTTGCCTTCCCCTTTCTATCCTGTAGCCATCAACTTGAATTAACTTATTCCCAACTTGTGAAATTCTAATCTTCGCTGCACATGGTGAAACTTTTATATTCCCTATTCTCTAGTTATTGGCATCAACAATAAATTCTCTCAAATTCATTCATATTGGCTTGCCTTGCATCCATCTCATAATTCTCACGTTAGTAACTTCCATTTGTTGTTCCCTGATGCATGGATTGTTTTCAACCATCCTAGATAAACTTTGTTTTAATTTTACTAGTATTCCTTGGGAGCATAAGATTCAAGAGACAACTCTCTAATTCTTCCAACCAATTTGAACTAATGTACAACAAACATTCTAAATTCAAGACATAGAGAGTGGTCATTTTCAGATACTTCTTGGTCAACAATTGCAACTCAATCCACGTTTTGAGTCCAAGTTGCTAAAAATCATTCCGCATAATCCTTCTTAATCCAATTAACTTCACAAATGTTAGATTCAAAAGCATCCTTCCATTTTCCTAGCCTATGCCAATACATTCCCTAGCCTCATCAATCAAAATTGTGTCATTTATGAACATTGTAAATGCCTTACTAACTTGTCCGTAGTGAGTTCAAGAAGATAGGAGTACAGTTTTGACTACTAGTATTCATGCCTTCATTAAGAAGCACTCACTTGTTTCTCCACTCAAACCCCCTACATTTGTTACTACTCCATATGTAACAAAATTAACATCAACACATCACTTGGGAGTTTCTTTCATAAAGCCACTAAAAAAGCTGTCTTGGAGCTTTGTTATTTGCTTTCTATGCAGAAATAAAGACCATGCAGATTTTTTTCCTCCTATTTGTATTTTTAGAACAATCATCAAAGTAAGAAAGCAGCTTCTATCAATGACCTTCGAAGCATCAAGTTAAATTCATTTTCCATATAAAATAAAAATTCTTTAGTTTTGGAATTTCCAGAAACTAGAAGGTTTTTGTCACTGGCCATCTAGATGGATCTCCTTAAATTAATTTGCTGGAGACTGCTATCATCAAAATTGTCATCACCAACTCTAAAGTTACATATAAGGACTAAAATTGGCTATTTCCAGCAATCCAACAAACTATTTCAATCAAAATGAACAATGATTCAAAACAGCCCTGACCATCAAGAGCACACTTGCCTTTTGCTAGTAGAGAGAAAATGAATTGACATGTGGAATTAAATGATGATGACTGAAATCAAATTAAATTGTGTAACTCTTTTTGTAAAACAGAAACGGAAGAGGTTAACTACAGTATGAACTCATTTCTTCTGCTACTCTGGAATTCACCAGTCGAGCGTGAAATCACTAGAAAAGGGAAATCACGCATTTTTCACAACACTAAACGCCTTGGGGATTTTTGAACAAGAAGGAAGAGGTAGTATTTCGTAGTGATTAATAATATTGCATGTCGCCCATCGACATCCCATTATGCACTGGATCTGCCAGACGTGGGAGCGGTAAATCCGCAATGACACGAGATACATGCTTGTGGTTTTCAAACACGCTCTCACATTCACCCGTAATCATCATGGGCAGACAGATAACGTCAACATCTCCCACTTGCATATGATGGGCTTTCAAATTCTCTTACTAGGATACAAAATCTCGATATTTTTCCAATTCGAAATCATTCATACAGGCAAATAGGTTGTGCAGCCTGCCCTGCGAGTATACTTGCACTTGGGAGCTTAGTGCCATACACCTATTAGAGATACATAGCAGCTACAACCCTTAAAAAAAAATGACTCACCATGCCCCAAACTCATTTTATTACATCAGTCTAAGCATACCTAATCTCTCAAAGGCTATAATTGAATATGCGCATTTCTGTCATGTAATACAATCATGTCATCTCTCACATAGTGATATAATTGATCGACCAGTAAATACATGCAACAGACATAATACAAAAAGTCTCCTTGTTCCACAAATACCTTTCAACCATAGATTAACCATTATTATCAAAATCGAAGTGAACTGGCTAGTTCAACCGTGAACCGGTCATTTGACAGGTCTGATCTGGTCCTATTCAGTTCAATAGTGAAATTTTTGTTATTGTAATATGATTAATAAAATAAAAGAGTAAATTGAAATAGTATATTATTATACAAAAGATCTATATACTTGGATTAATATCGATGGTTTAGATTTTTCAAAATCATGTTGTATTATTTAAAAAAAATCTAAAAAAAGAAAATTAGTTCAACCGGTTGAACCGTGAATCGAACACTTGATCGGTTCAACCCAGGTCCGGTTTTGATAACATTGAGATTAACTGCTTTCCTAGACATGCCCCATAAAATCAAATTATTCATAACCGTAGGTAGCATGCTAAGGTAGCAAACATTAAACTATAATATCAAGATATAGTTAAAAGCCACATAGGGCATGATAGGAGGCTCATTCTTCCTCAAAGACTCACACAGTGAAGAGACAGGGATTTACATACTCCACTCATTTCCTTTATTGGTCGCATAGCACAAATTGTATGAAATACGTGCTACGGTAGAGTAACTCCCTTAGATGAAGTATATGCTTGAACTCTACAATACATACAGATCTTAGTTCAATCTCTTCCAAGTGCCTAACCTGAGTTCTCCAAGTTCTCGCCTTTTAAGTGCCACCGAGATCTCTCATCCGGCTTTCAACAAGTTGAATGAGATGTGAGGAAAACCCATTTCAGCAATCATTACTACCCATTATGGCCTCATCTTGATCTCATATCAAGGCAACATGTATCTTTAAGCCTTATGTTCATACAAAACATTTTTTATTCACATAAAAGATTTTTCTACTTAAGTAATCTCATCTCTACTTATTCCAATGCCAGAGGTGATTGTCCGTGTGAGAGGACCAATCTTAATCTGTTTGACATACTTTTATTTTATATACGCTTATTATGCTAGTGTGCTCATATAGATAAATGAATAACAAATATTCATTAATAAGTGATGTATTACAATCTACATAAGCCTAGAGATCTAACAAATAACCTAAATACATCTCTAGGAATTGGTTTTGTTATTGGATCAGCAACCATTTGATGTACAGATATGTAATTTGTATTACTTCTTTTTTCACCACAATATCTCTGACAAAATGATACTTAATAACAATGCGCTTGGTTCTGCAATGGTATTTGGGATCTTTTGTATATACAATAACCGCCTGGCTATCGCAATTTATAAATATAAGCTCAAATGTATCTTCAGTTATTCCCAAATGTTGTAGGAACCTTCTCAGCCAAATTGCTTCTTGCACTGCAGATGAACATACCATGAATTCAGCTTCCATCGTAGATAGTGCTACACAGGTTTGCTTCTTATTGCTTCATGAAATGACGTCATTGTTTAACAAGAACACATAACCTAACGTCGATTTGAGCTCATCCAACTCTCTTTCCCCATCAGCATCTATATAACCTTCTAGGCGCAAATCACATCCCTGATAGCATATGAAATAATCCACTGTGCCTTTGAGATATCTGAAAATCCTCTTAATAGCCTTCCAATGAGTTTGTCTAGAATTTGACTAATATCGACTGACTAAACCCATAGTATAACAAATATCAAGGTGAGTACACATCATAGTATACATCAAGCTCCCAACGACACTAGCATAGGGAACATTTCTCATTTCTTCTCTTTCCACTAGAGTTTTAGGATACATTTCAATGCTCAAATCCTTTCACTATAAGATTGTCAATAGTTTTGCAACTTTGCATATAGAATCATTCAAGAATTTTATTGATATATGGTTCTTGAGAAAGGCTAAGTAATTTCTTTAAACTATCCCTGTAAATTTTCACTCCAAAAATGAAAGCTACTTCACTCATGTCCTTCATCTTAAAATTGGAGTATAATCATGGCGACTATAAATCCTATGTCATTTCCTGCAAGGAGGATGTCATCGACATATAGAAACAAAATTACAAATAATTACTGGACTGTTTAATATAAACGCAGTGGTCTTCATCGATATCATAAACCCATAACAAATTATGGCTCAATGAAATCTCAAATACTACTATCTCAATGATTGCTTAAGGCTATAAATGGATAGTTAGAATATGCAAATTTTGTGCTCTTAACCCTTTTTATGAAACCTATAGATTGTTCTATATAGATTTCTTTATCCAATTCTCCATTGAAAAATATTATTTTAACGTCCATTTGGTGTAATTCTAAATCTAAATGTGCGACAATTGCAAGAATAAGGCGAATCAAGGTAAACCTCACAACTAGAGAGAAGGTTTCTTCATAGTCTATACCCTCTATTCGATATAACCTTTCACCACTATGCAAGCCTTGTATCTTTCAATGGATCCATCTGTCTTACATTTAATTTTGGGAACTCATTTGTTCCCAATAGCTTTATGCCCAGATGGAAGATTAACCAAGTCCCAGACTTGATTTGTTCCCATAGACTTCATTTCTTCTTCCATTCATCTTCTTCATTCTTCCTTAACTAGGCATGAGAGAGCCTCTATCACTGAATTGGACTCATCATCATCTTCTAGAGTAACAATCGAAGTTTCCCCTTCAATCTCAAAATAACGACATAAGATATTTTTACAACTACTCCCACGAGGTTGATGTTCTTAAGGTGCATCCCTCCCACTTTGTTCAAGAGATTAAGGGAATTCTTCTTCATGTTTGTTTGACTAATTAGGCGTGTCACTTCCTTTAAGATTTTCCATTTCATAGAAAGGGATATCCTTTTCAACCTCACCCTTATTAAGAAAATCATTATCTAAGAATGCGACATTTCGTGATTCCAACTCAATTATGTTTTCATCCTCATGTTCACCAATGAACGCATATCCTTTGGAGTGTTCTGAGTATCTTATAAAAATACATTTCTTCTCTCTTAGCCCCAATTTATCATACTTATGAGAAAGATTATGGACATAAGCAACTGACCCCCAAGGTTGTAGATTACCTAGATCAGATTTTCTTCCTGTCCACGATTCATAAGATATGGAAACTATTTACTTAGAGGGCATATAGTTAAGTATATAAGCTGCAGTCAATCATGCATCTCCCCAATACAATATGAGTAGATTTTTCTGTACCATTATAGATCTAACCATATCTAATAGAGTCTTGTTCCTTCTCTCTGCAATACAATTTTGTTGTAGAGTTTCAGGAATTGTCAGTTGTCAAATAATACCCTTCTCATCACAAAAATCTTTAAACTGCTCAGATAAATACTCATGTCCATAGTCAGTTTTCAAAGCTTTGATTGTGTAGTTCTATTGATTGTCAACCATACTCGTACAACATCTGAAGCACTCTAATGCTTCTGACTTATGGAAGATCAAAAAAACATAACCGAATCATATATAATCATTTATAAATGTGATGAAATATAAGGCATCATGCCTTACCCTCACAATCATTTGATCACAAATGTCTGAATGGTTTGTTTGAATGGATTAACTGCAACGAAAACTCTACTTTGGTTGCTTTGCCAAATGGTTTTCTTGTTGCTTTTCCAGCTATACAAACATAGCCTACCTAGGGCCACCCCTACAATATATTATCTGCTATGGTCGCAGGACTAACTGCGCGCCTGCACGGTTTTCAAAACATGTCATGCGAGAAGAACACTGTGCGAGACTTATCTACCAGTGCACATCACCAAACTAGGTGATGTGGGATCAAAGACATATCTAATGTCCAATATCCCCCACCTTGCTTTGATACCATTATTGAACATGGCCCACCCAGAGCCACCCCGCAAGATACTGTTTGCTCTGGTCACAAGACCAATTGCACTCGCAGAATTTTCAAAACATGTCATGCGATGAAGATACTATGTGAGACTTATCTACCAACGCACATCACCAAACCGGGCAATGTAGAATCTAAGATATATCTAATGCCCAACATCTCCCACCTAGCTTTGATACCACTATTGAATATGACCCGCCTAAGGCCACCCCCTCAAGATACTGTCTGCTCTGGTCATAGTACCAACTGTGCCCGCACAATTTTCAAAACATGTCATTCAAGGAAAATACTACGCGAAACTTATCTACCAGTGCATGTTACCAAACTAGGTGATGTGGGATCATATGTTGACATTACCTATCCGGCCATGATGATTGTAGGCAAACGTGGAAGCGTGTTTGAAAACTGCACGCACGTATCCCATGTCGTCGCAGATCTGCTGATCCCACGTCTAGCAATCCCATTGCATAATGAGACGTTGATGAGCAAAATGAAATATTATTAATCACTGCAAAATACTCCCTCTTCCTTCCCTTTCAAAAATCCCTACGATCTTTAATGTTGCGGAAAACGCGTGAATTTCTTTTTTCAGTGATTTCATGCTTGACCGATGAATTCTAAAGCAGTAGAAAAAACGAGTTCATATTGCAATCAACCTCTTCCGTTTCTGTTTTCCATATTCCAGAAAGAGGTATGCGATTTAATTTGATTTCCATCATTGGTAGTAAAGTTAGCTGGGGGAATGTCTTTGATAACATATCACCTAGTTTGGTGACGTATAAGTCTTGAGTAGTATCCTCCTCCCATGACGTATGTTGAAAACCGTGCGGACGCAGTTGGCCCTGCTACCAGAGCAAATAGTATCTTGTAGGATAGCCCTGAGTAGGCTATGCTCAACAGTGGTATCAGAGTCAGATGGGTATGTTGAGCGTTAGATATATCTTTGATCCCAATTTACCTATTTTAATGACATGTTTTGAAAACCATGCGAGCGCAATTAGTCTTGCGACTAGAGCGGACAATATCTTGTCAGGGTAGCCCTGGGTGGGCCATGTTCAATAGTGATATCAGAGCTAGGTGGAGGATGTTGGATGTTAAATATGTCTCTGATCTCACATAGCTTGGTTTGATGACGTGCTCTGGTAGATAAATCTCACGTGATATCCTCCTCGCATAACGCATTTTGAAAACTATGCAGGCATAGTTGGTCCTGCAACCAAAGCAGACAATATCTTGTGAGGGTGGACTTGGGTTGGCCATGTTAAACAGATGATTTGTAAAATGGACAAAATATCCATATTTGAAATTCAATCATTCCACCTTCAGAAGTCATTTATGTCATGGCATTTTGGAAATCTCAGACGTTACTGTGGCTCCAAGTCAATCATTCTTCTATGTTGGCACATTAGTAGCAGATAAGCAGGGACATTTTAGAATGATGATTATCTCATGAAATAGCAAAAGTGCCCTTACATATTCTTTTTAAGGGTATATTAACTACTAAGGACCTTAAACAAAACTGATACTTGTGGCAGGCATTTAACATGAAATGGGCATTCTATATATACATTATCCAAAGCAACCATTTTTATCAGCTCTCGCAAAGAAAGAGATTTCATACAAGCCCAATTACAAAGATTTATCACCACAAAAGGATAAAGCTGTGTGTAGGCGTGAAACAGCTAATCCAATACTGGAAATGATCTGAAACTTCTTTGCAAGTGCATCCTACAACGCAGATTTCTTAAAATGAATGGCAAAACCTGACGATCAAGTCACCTGTAATTTGAAACCTAGTGGTGACCCCGAAACTCCTAGCTTATTGCCAGCTCGTTAATGAAGCATATCCACGAACTCCAGCTGATCAAACGATCACAACAATCAAAATGGTGAATGATGGGGTCTTAGAGTATCAGCTCAGCCAGAGAGGTTTGAGTAGGGATGCGGCAGGCGTACGGTTGCGGAGTAAGTGACACGATAAGATGGACGGAGCGGGGAGAAGCGCTTACCTGAGTGGTGAGAAGAAGACGGAGAGAAAACAGACGTTTTGAAGCGTGGGATTGAAAATCTGCATTTGGGTTTGGCAGAAAAAAGGGGGCCAATGCATGCCGAAGAACAGAGGCGAAGGGGCGATGATGCAAGATTCAAGCTTCTCAGATCCATGCCGCTCCCCTCGCTCACGAGCTGTCTGAGGAGGCAGCTTCAGCACAGGGACCGCATCTTGCGGATTACCTCTGGTCGACTGGGTGCTGCTTTGTAGTTGGCGAAGGACAGAAACGCGGTGCAGCTTGGGTTGAGTTAACCCGCGACCGGACCAACACAACCCCATTTTGGTAGGGTTAGGGCTGACTAAATCAAAACTTAGGTTAAAAATTTAGGTTAAGCTCAACCTAATTTGTAATTAAGGTTGCTCAGCCTCCAACAACCTGTACAACCTTATTTTCCCACCCATAACTCTCTGACTTTTAATGATTAATTTTGTAAAATCCTTTATCCTTTCATTAACACTTTTAAAGCTTGGCCTCTCTTTTACAAAGTTTTTTTTCTTTTTGTTTATTTACTTGAATAAATAAAGGACTTAAATATTTTTAGGTTTCCTTAGTTATGAAAGAGTCAAAATATTTCATTATTGTCAAATACTTTTTCTAATTATATGTATTGAAAAACTTTATCTTAGAACATCTATTATCATTAGTGTTGTTCGATAAGATTTTGTGTAAATGTTAGAATTGTTTTGTTTAATTTTACTTACATATATTCACTTAAGTATTGAAATGTTATAAAATTTTATGCATTTGTTATTTTAGATATAATGAATAATTTAAAAGATCTAGATGTTTAATTAAAAATATATAAGTTCATCTAATAATCAAGCAATTTTAATGGATTAAGTTTCACTTTCAAATAATTTTAATTTTTGTGACCAACACGAGTTTTTGAGCCTAAATCGTTCTAGGATATTAGTTTCATAAAATAAAAAAAAGGCATTTACAAAACCTTTTTGTTTAAACCCACCTTAAAACATGATTAATAGAAAATATAATCTGACTATAACATTAGCACTATCATATTAACTAGAATACTCAAAACTATTTTAAAGGAAGAAGAAGTAAATATTTTTATGGATATTAGTTCATTAAAATTATTTGATAACTTAAAGATTCACAAGTTTGTAATAAAAAATGTATACTTTCCAAAGTATTCTTTCCAGCTAAATGAATGATCTAATGTGATTTTATAGCATTCAAATTAATGCTTAAATAAATATATTTAAATGTTTTTCTATATTTTATACATGATTTTACACTTTCAAAAATGTTATAGCCCACATAGGTCTCTAACTGGAATTATTTAATTATTTTAATTAACTATATGCTATATGTTATAGTCAGATTATATTACATGTAATAATTAAGGTGGATTTGAATGGATAGAATATATGACAATTTGGATAAAATTGATTCATAAAAATATTTTTATATAACTATGAAAGAATATGGTAGAAAAACTAAGAAAAAGGAGAAGAAACGTAAGAGAGAAAGTTGAGTTTCATTACAAGAGAAGCTCATAAGCTAAGGGAGGAAGGAAATGCAATCAAAAGCGAAAAGCGGAGGAGTTTGACCTAGATAAATAAGTAGTTAGTTTTTTTTTTACTTGGTTTTATGAATAATAACCATCAAATTTTGCTTTTATGTAGGTTTTGTTAACCATTAAAATTTTTATGTCACCATTTTATATTTATGCATTATGTATGTTGAAATTTATCGTTAGTAGTTGATTTATGAGTTTTTATATAATTTTGTCCAATTTTATGATTTATGAAATATTTTCTTAGATTTTAAAGGGTGACATGGCATTTAAACATAACACATGATGAGATGAGGATACATGTGTATCTATGTTATAATTTTGATGTGAGCCTTATACAAGAGACACAAAAAGCTTGTTGGTACAGTGAGCTTTGTGCAACCGGTCCTAATAATGAGTGAGTCTCAGCAACAGTGCCCAATAATCAGGTAGTGGGGTGAGCTTTGGCAATAAACCTGGGGAGAAACAGTTGTGGGTGTGCAAGAGACCTTAAGAGTTACTCGATGGAGTGAGCTTTCTATAATAGGCCCTAATAATTAATGGGTGTCGCTTAGCAAGAGTGTCTAATGGCTATGTAGTGGGGTGAATACTTAAGCAGCAGATCTAAGAAGATCTTGAAAATGGACATGGTACACATGATGGATGTATATATAGCATGAGCATATAATATTTGGGCACTTACATATAGGCAATGATCTTTTAAACTCCGGTTCAACAGAAGCTTCAAAATGAAACCTCTTCATTAGGGTCTCGCGTGACATTTTGATGAAATTTAAATCATTTATCATTCTTTAATTTATTTAGCTAAAAAAATTATTTAAAAACGTAGCAAAACTTTAGACTCATTTTAGAATTAATATAATCACATTAAATTTCTTTATTCATGCATAATTTATATAAATTTCTAATTAAAATAAATTTAGATTCTATTGTTTAATAAATAATATTAAGCATGCTTGATAGATTAGATTTCATCGAAACATCGTAATAGGGCTCAAACAAAGACCCAAACTATATGGACCAAGTAGACTAGCATTCGAACTAGCCCACAACTCCACAAAGCCTGGCACCTTGCACTGACGAGCCCAGGGCCAGATGCGATCAAAAGGACTTCCAAACAAACGTTGAGACCTAGCATCGCCATTAGAAATTATGCGCATTGGCGAAACACACGTAAGTGCGTTAGCACATGGCAACTAGAGGGCAGTTGTTTACTTGGTATTATTAAGGGAATTCAAAACCCTAATTCTCCTACAATTAGGGAGTTTTCCATGTATGATGATCACTACCAGATTATCTATGATATAAATAATCGAATAGGTAAGGGGGAGGTGACAAGCGATCAAGCCACAAGTATATTAATATCTTGGACCAATTTTCCTTCTTCTACATCCCTTCCTAAGCAGTCACCAGCTTTCCTTTATCCACAACCCTTCCTATTCAGTCTCTGACTTAATCGTTAAGAGTGGAAATCATAAGACACAACCTATGTACTCCTTTTTTTGTTTTGCAGGGCATATCAGATGAGATTACCTTCAAGTCACATTGCTAGTCCAAGTATAAATAGCAACTCCTGATCATCAACAACATAAATTTGAAATGAATTATTTAAATCACTTTTTGAGCTTTTCCAAGCAAATTGTTTTGTTTTTTCTCCCTTTAGATGACAAGTACGATTAGCCATAGCTTGAATTTGTACGATTTAAGCTGGAAAGATCCAAGATTAAGAAAGAGATAGAGAGATTTTATGACTTAGTGACATAGAATCATATTTTATATTCCGTGTGTCTGTGAGAGAGTGAGAGAATCATATTATATATTTTGTAAGGTTTTGATGGCCAGTTGTATGTACGAATCAACTTATGAATTTAAATGTATTTTCAGTTATGTTAAGGATTTGTTTGGATTATGTTAGTAATGTAAGTGCTACGCACCTTTGAAAATTGATGTGACATTTTAAGTATCACAACAGTCTTACTTCTTTTATATAATTACTTTTATTTTCAATTATTTCTTATTATTTTTTATTGAAAACCCTATATTCTCTACTCCACCTTTCTAACACAAGTCCTAATGTAATGCACTTGCGTGGCTAACTCACCCCTTACACACCCCATCCAAATAAAACCTAGATGAATAGTATATTTATCTCATGGCTTATATAGATATTGTAATATTCCAGTTAAAACCCCCTCCCACATGTGGCGCGTGGGAGGGGCAGCGATGTGAGGTGCATGGGAGACAACGACGTCAGGCAAGCATGGGCGGATGGCATGGGTATGAGTCGTATGGGTTGCTATGCATGCCTTTCTCTATGGTTGAGAAATAAAGAGATAACTGATAGAGAAAAGAAAAGGAAGGAGAGGAAAAGAGAGGACAAGGTGCTATTGCTGTCGGAAGCATCATGATGAAGAGAAGAATTAATCAGAAACCTTCGTGGGACATCACAGAGGTAAGTAAATAAATAAACTCCTTTTAACTTACAAAATTTTTAAATCCATAAAGTTTATGTATGCATATTGCTATTTATATAATTTTTAATGGTATGGATGTATATTATATACAAGTATGATGCTAAAAATAGGAGGATGAATGAAAGTGTGTGTACATACTAGATGGATGGAAATAATTAGTAAATTTCTAAGCAAATAAAAAATATTAATTTTTGAGTTATTTTCAAGACTTGGTTTGTGAATCTGATCCGTCTAATGTGTCTGTCATATGTGCATTTAGGTTCCATGTAAATTTCATAAATTTTGGATAAGAAATCATTAACGATTTTAATGAAAGAGTTATGTGCATTGGAAATGAACTATTTATGTTATTTTATGTAAATGAAGAAATTTAATATGATATATTGGTCTTGAAATAACCATTTTGTGATGTAAAATACATCTAATGGGTCAGATTCATTAAATAATATGGGTATGGGATCTTATGGATGAAATTAAAAAGGGAATAAAAATAAAAAAGGGACGTTGTCCATTGACAACATCCAAATAAGGAAATTGGCACGCATAAAAATACATTTATGCATGATTATATATGTATTATTTCTAAGATCTAAATTGTTAGATATGTTTCAAATAATGATATTACCCTATATTAGAAATTTAGGGTTAAAATGATTTTGTTTAATGCGTTAAATTTAATAAATTGTGACAAATATTAAATTCATTAAATCTTAAATTTTTTAGCCATAGTTCATACATGGACCATATTAGATGATCAGCCATGTAATTATCATTTTAATAATATAATTTTTCAAAGTTGCAAGTCTGAAAAATATTGAAAAAATTGATTTTTTTTAAAAAATCAGAAAATTTGATTAAGGGACGAAAGTTCCTATTCACCACATGCCACCTAGGATTTTCCCAAGCCGACGACTAGGCAAGCCCAGTGCAAGCGTAGGGCTCCAACCTAGCACGCCAGCGACTGGGCTCCAGTCTAGTGCTAGGCAGGTTGGCAGTGTGATGGAGAAGGATAGTGGTGTAGCGTCTGACGACGGAGGACAATGGGCTTCGACCACTATTGAGCCGAATTGTATGAGCCCAGGCAGGTGTGAGCCTAGGTGTGTGTGCCCAGACAATGGTAACGTTTGGCGAGTGTATAATTGACCCAGATTATTTTTAATGTATCTGGACTATCTGATCTCTGATTTAGGCATCCAAAAGTCAATTTGGGGTTTTTAGACATTCCGAATCCAATAAAAATGTCAAATTGACCAAAAGGTGACTAGATCATGAGTAATTGAATGATCATATTTATTTTGATAATTTATGGATCCCATGAACTCAAAATTGAATGATCAGGTAGTTGATCTTAAGGTTTTTGTATGTTCTAAATCTAATGAAAGGATCAAATTGTCTAAAAGATAACAAGATCATGTGAAATTGAATGATTAAATTTGATTTATCAATTTTTGGACCCCATGATCACTAATTTGAATAATCATATAGTTAATCTTAAGATTTTTGGTTGTTCTGGATCTAATGGAAGGATTAGATCACCAAATCAATAGTTAGATCATGCATTTTGTTGGACAATTGTGGGAAAGGAGTTTTATTGTGTGAATTAATGTGAGATTCACTAATCTAGGCTGGTTATGATTTAAAATAGATTTTTCTGTTATTATCCAATGAATTGCATATGATTAATTTTATTGCCAGTGGAGCTCAAAGGTTGAGCTGCCTTCCAAATGGGCTAGCTTGGATGGCCTGAAGTACATTAGAAGGATATTATATTATTTTGTCAGTGAAGTACATTATATTATGAAATTGATATGTATTGTGATTTATTATGATTTTCTTTTTATTTGTGGTTACTTATGTGATTATGTATTATCTTAAGTGTGATAGATCCAAGGATAATTCACCATTGGTTTAAAAATAACATTTACTTATGTTATTTTTGGGCAAGTCCATGACAAATATTCTTATTATGTGGATGTCGATAATAGCAGGCAAGGTATCTTGAAGATTAAACCAAATTATGTGTATTTGTATTCATTTCTTGAGTTGTTTTATTATTATGGCACATGTTAGCAAATGTCATAGAATTTAAACTAGATCTTGAAGATTATCATGTGCCTCAAATGCTGGTAAGTTTTATAGTAGTTATTTAGGAGCATGACAAAACTACTCCTAGCTACACTTATATAAAATAAATAATTAAAATCTTGAATTCAATTAAGATCATCCTTACTTGATAATGTTGTAAGCATGACTTCATCATCATATAAGATACCTTCTATAATCGTAGTCTTAGATGATTAGCCTTCCTTTTTCTTAACTTTATTTTTGTTTTAACTCTCTCTCAACCCAACACATTTTTCCTCAAATGGCCTACTTCATGATATCCTTTTTTAATACCTTACAATTCCATAAACTAGCTCTAATACCATTTGCTAGGGTCAAAAATACAATCACACACAATCAATCACGTAGAGAATATGTAATTTACTTTACGACCTACTCCACTTAAGAAAAATAATAAATTTTTATTTACATGAAAAACTCTTCAATATATAAGAAAGACTATAGGAAGGAAAAAGGGTCTACTACAATTACACATAGGGTTATACAAAGATTTACATGTGGACTACCTTACACTTGTTTTTGATTAATCTGCTCACTCTCATTGACCCCTCTCTTATTCATATATAATTAGAACCTATAATGAAAAAGATGGAAACAATCTTATACCTTTTCTCGTCTTATCTTAATCTTAGAGCATAGCTAAAACTGCATTATATGCCATCTATAATGGACCTCTCCAATCATGGCCACCCGGAGCTCAACTCACATGTATGAATCTAATAGACCTTACAAAAGAAACACCCAAAACCTAATAATATGTGTATAACAAATTGAGCAAGATTTGTTTACATATTTATAAAGGAGTAAGGAAGTAATCTAAATATTTCACAAAATTAGAATGATCTAAAAATATTTTGAATAAAATTGTATGAGAAAGTTAAGCATTATGTAAATTCCATGTGGATAATATTTATAAATTAATTATACATATGGCCCAATTCAAAATGCATAAATATTTATAAACTAATTATTTATTATTTAAATTTTAGATTAATAATGGTAAATTTAGTTTTAATACTTGATGAAGAAATGTATATGTTTATATAAAGAACTAAATAGGCAACATGAATTTTGGAAATAATCTTAAGATTTAATAAATGAAAGAAATTTTAAGCATTAATTTGCCAACTATAAAGAAAGTTAATGGCTATGAATCAATTCTATATGTCATTTTGGCTTTGAATTAATCCTAGGGCATTAATTATAACATTTATCATTAATTTACTTTTTCATGTTAATGTTCATATCTATAGATATGCAATGTTTATAAGTAGATACTTATAATATATATTATCAGGTACTGTGGAATTAAACTAATATTTGGCATAAGAAAGCAGTGCATATTTTGAGTCATTTTGCTAAATTATGTAATATAAAATGCCAAAACTAGTCAATTGAAGCAGTAATCTGGACGTATCTAACAAACATTCCAAAATCATTAACAAAATTATTTTTACTATAGATTTTCTCAAGTGATTTCAATTTCGCAATGAAAAAAAAATATCATTTCCTTCCTTTTGTAATTTTCTTTTTGTTAATATGATATTCACTTGTTATTTCTTTATGTTCAAAATCTTATTTTCTTCTTTATTACATATATTTTCAATTAAGCTTTCAATCTGAAAACTCTGTTGGTCTCTGTTCACTTTTATTCCCTGTATGACTTACGTCCCCTCCATTCTACGGACTTTTTTTTAAAATTTTTTCTATTAGATTTTACTTTTCTTTTTTATTTATCTATCCAAGCCTGCCTGGCCAAATGGGCTTAAGACAACGAAAAATCATTAGGAATCATGTGTGAAAGCTTCATGGAACTTTGCCACCCATCAATGGAACGCTTAATGATCGAGGGAGGAGACATCCTGTGTCATCTCACATGCCTTTACCTGGATAAAGACAAGAAACATCCATTCGATTATCAAAAGCATCCAACAGTGGCCTTGAAAAGAAAATTAGCAAAGAACTGCTCAAAGAGTAATATTTAATACTGCTAACAGAATAAATTTCCTGAATTTGTTTCTCTCTCTCTCTCTCTCTCTCTCTATCTGATGTCTTTTTGATTATTAAAATGCATATCGAAGATATGGGTATTATAACCAGTGGATTGGATTGAAAAATTTCCTAAAAATGTAGGAAGCTAGACGAGGAGATGTAGCGTGTCTCCATGCTTTGGGATGCAGTGTATCATTTTCCTGTAAAATGTTGCCCACCACTGTTGCAGTGGCCACTGGCCACACAAACTCCACAAACGCCCAATCACAGCTCACCACTTTACATCTCCTACCATCTTCCCCAGTAAATATCCCAAAAGAGATGGATGGGGATTGGGGAGTGTGGGGTATTAAGAGATTCCTCTCCTTCAGGTGCTTGCGAATTTATCTCTTCTAGAATCGAAGAGAAAAGGTAGAAAGCTTGATTCTTTCCTGCCTTTTCTTCTATCTTCCTTCGATTCTTTTTTCCTTCTTCAGTTTCTATTTTTCCCATTGGGTTTCTGTCCTTGGTTTCTTCATTGAATTTTCTTGCGCACTTTTGATCCTTCCTTAAAAGAGGATTTAGATCCTAAACTATCTGAAAGAGCATCATTTCTTTATATATCAGTGTCTGTTTGGCTTCTATTCCTTAAAATCGTTTCTGGTCTTTGTATTGTGCTGTTATTTGTTCTTATCCGAGTACTTAGAAATCTGTTGTGTGGTTCTGAATTTTCCAGTCAAATATCAAATCTTTCTTTTTCCTCGTTTTTTCTGAAGAATTTTTTTTTATGATCTTAAAAGGTGGGTCTTTTCCAGATTCCTCAGCTGATGCTCATACAAAGGAGGTATTCCGATTCCCTCTGTAAATGCTGCTTGCTTGATTTGATTCTAATTTCTCCCTGTAAAAATCACCCAAAGCTCTGCATTTCTTACCTGGACTTCTCCTGTTTCTGCCTTCCTTTCGCTGCCCCAAGTCCTTGACGGAATCTTTCGTCTGAAATCCAAAAGACCAACCTCTATCTTATCGAGATATGTTATTGAAATCCCACCGGTGAGAATATGGCTTCCGAGTTTGAAATCATGAAGTTGGGGATGCAATTTCTCCCGCCAAGCTCTTACCTTCCGTGCCCGACGTGGTTTCTCAAAGAAAGTAAAAGCGGCTATGGGAATTGGACTCAAGAAGAGAACAAATTGTTTGAGGATGCTCTTGCAATATATGATAAGGATACACATGATCGGTGGCAAAAGGTTGCTGAGATGATCCCAGGCAAGACCATCTCTGAAATCAAGAAGCATTACAAAGACTTAGAAGACGATGTTAGCGATATTGAAGCTGGATTGGTACCAATTCCTGGTTACAGTGCATCCTCCTTCACTTTGGAGTGGGTGAATAGTCGAGGGTACGACAGTTTGAAACCAGCATATGTTCTGGGTTCAAAGAGGTCAGCAGGACGGCCCGAACAAGAAAGGAAGAAGGGAGTTCCATGGACAGAAGAAGAGCACAGGTAAAATTCCTCCTTTCTCCTCCTCCACCTCCTCCCTTTTCCTTTCAGTTAAAGGCTACTAGTTAGTCGTTTTCATATAGAGAATGAAAATTTTCATAATTGGTATGGTAAGAATTGCAAAGTATAACATTCATGTTTGGTTTCAGCAATAGTTTTGATTCTGGTTGCTAATATATAATACTGTGAAAAGCTAGCTATATGAATATATGATTTCTTCTTTATTCTTCTCTTTTTATTTATTTTTGCTTTAGCTGAATTGGTTGTTTTTGGAAGATGTTATGCATTCGAAAGTGGAAAATGAAATTGGATCGATGAGCCATCTGATGTAACAAATTTATGATTTTGTGATGTGTAATAATGCATGTAAATGCTTGAAACTGGTCATAGGGCATATAATTCAACATATCAGATGATAACCTGTTCTGTCTTCAACCCTTTGCAACATGACAGATGCAATCTTTGGAACTGCAATAAGTCGAATCTTATTTTTCTTCCTCTTTGGACCCAGATTACTATTTATGCGTGCACGAAAGTTTGCAACCTGACATCTTGAATTGGTTACGTGTGCAAGAAACAGTTTGCGTTCAATCTTTCCAAAGAATATGGCAGTTAAATTAGTTTTACATTTGAGATGAGTTGTCAATTATTTTCCTGACATTATATCGAGTTTCACAGATTAGCTGTTATGGGTTAGCTGTAGTCTGAGAACTTTATTAGAATTAATTGCAACTATTTCAAGATTATACCAACACGAATTTGGGTAAATGTGTAACAGGCAGTTTTTGAGGGGTCTTCAGAAGTATGGAAAAGGGGATTGGAGAAACATCTCCCGTAATTTCGTCAGCACAAGAACACCCACTCAAGTCGCAAGCCATGCGCAGAAGTTCTTCATCAGGCAGTGCTCTGGAGGCAAAGATAAGAGGAGATCTAGTATACATGATATCACAACTGCCAACCTTACAGATGACAGGTCCCCATCACCATCTCAATCTCCAGCACTTTCAATGCAGTGCAGCTCTGGTGGAACACCCAAAACACCAGACAAATTTTCAGTGATCTTTGATTCGAGTCAGCCCAATGAAGGAGCAAAAATTTTCGGCACTATGGCACCTCCAGCACATGACAATCTTTTTATGCAGCATCATTATGGAATAACTCCACATGGAATGAAAATGCAGACACAAAATTTTCAGAGAAGTGGGCTTCATGAACCACGTTTCGCAGCCCAGAATATGGTATTTCAGCTGCAATCTGCACACCACCGCACCCATGCTTGATGCAACTGCATTTTGAAGTCTTAAACAGATGAAAATGTCCGACAGTAACCTGTTCTCTTAAGGGTCTTGATGTTTTATCCCTGTTTTTGTCCTTTTTCTATGTGAATATGTTATGGGGGACTCTGAAAGTAGTTCATACTTCCAACCTGATGGGAATCCAGGATGGGGATAAAAAAATGTATTTGGCTTCCAGATTCAAACTTTTGGATTTGGAGAGTAAGCAGCATAGATAGTGCATCTTGTATCTCATGCAACTTTTTCCATCTTAAGGTGTGAAGCACGCTCCGGACTAGGTAATCAACATGCAGCAAAGGCATGTGCTTGGTCTCCTGATCTCTTGCTGGAAAACAAGAGTTGAAAGTGAACTCTTGGAGAATGACAGCAAAAAGGATCATGGAGTTCATGATGTGGAGGCCTGCTTAAAGCCCTTTCATTTCTTGTGTAAACGGTTGACAGAAATAGTAGAAGCTGTCGGTTTGGCTTGTTGTGAGGTTTTTTATATTAGTCTTTGAATATCATCAATTGTATTTAAATCCCAAGTATTGTTCAAATCTTTTGAGCTTCCTCGTGCTGCCATCCGTTTCTCTACACGTTTGCTTTCATATTCGTCCAGATTCTTTATATATTAGTTTGTGTTTAGTTTAGTTTAAAGACGCCATAAAATTGTAGGAAATGTAAAGTGGATATAAAATTTGTTTGTTTTTTTTTAAATTTATTTCGATGTAACATTTGCCAATCTTTAATTATTCAATGATAACTTTACTTCTTTTTATATCATTTTTGGCACTTTTTTGGATTCCAAAAATGTATTTATTTTAGCTTTATTTGTTTTAGAGATGACAGTGCCATCTCTCGTCCTGGTGTCATTATCTCCCTTAGAGTATCTTTTTTATAGAATTTTTTTTCTTCTTTTATATCCCTTTTACCTCAATTCTGACCAAGCTTGGTAATGATTTCGCAAATGATCTCTAAATGGGTGCTTTTTTAAATATCTTGATATTATCCCCTAATAAGTCTTTGGTTGACTGTTGAATATCCGGCATGGAACAAAGCAATGAGTTTAATTATTGCAGGGCTGATTGAGTTGAAGAATCAAGTGGTTTTCAATGGAAAGCCATTTTCCCCGGATTCATTCCTGATGCAGCAACTCTAACATAACGGCAGTAACATATGCCAGTTTAATATTGTCGTTTTCTCCTCCATTTTTAACTTTCAAATTCTAGCCCTTATCAAGCTCCTCTATCAGATTCTTTTATGCTTCATTCAAAAACCGCCGATTCAAAATATAGGGTGGATGATTTCCAGTTTTCACTCCCAATTTTTCAGTCATATCATGCCGTATGGTCAAAAGTACAGTAGTAGATGTTCACTAATTGCATTGAAATGGATTGGTTTGGACTTTGATGGGGTGGGATGTGATTCTTGTAGCTGATGTTGGAATGAGGGGTTGTTTTTAGCACTCGGCCATTTGTTAGATCCCAGAGTTAAAAGAGGGATACTATGCTGCAGGCCAAATCATCTGATTCTTGTTCTTATCCAACTTGGCTGACTCACATAGCATTCTAATTGATTTCTATTATTGATTGCTGATTGCCCAGCTTTTCCCTTGAGACATTTTTACAGCATCTCAGGTTTTATACCTCTAACATGGCCTAGTTGACTTTTATTGACCACCAAAGGCCTTAGTCGGGTCTGAGTCGGCATTCCACTCGCAGGCATCTCATACCCCCATCGGCTGCTGCTTTCTTGGCAGTGAAGGCATGGTGGGAAAGAAATGAATACAAGTTGTGTTTATTAATTAGTTGAATAAACTAAGATGCTATATAATTCGGAGAAAGACCCATGTCATATTACCCAAGATTCTAACGCTTCCACTGCCTGTCGTTTTGCTTAATCTCTGTCCCTCTCTTTTGTTTTTGCCCATCTACGTGTAGATGGTGATTGTTCTCCTGGTGCGCCAACCCAATAGGAGCCTATTCCTGTTTCCCGTTCTTGATTTTCAGCTGCTAAAATGTCTTTTTACCTAACATTTTTCATCAAGGAGAATCAGCTCTTGACCCTTTTCGTGATTATTGCTTTAGGCTAGACTTGGTCACGCCAAGTACTCCTGTTTAACTCCATGTGATAACTTGAGCAAACTATTCATTTGAAGTGGTTAATAACAAACGTTGTTTGCAGAAAATTCAAACCAGGTGTTAATAGCAACAACAACAGCGCGTTTTCATCTTGATTTATCAGGCAGATCTCACACCCCCTTCAAGATTCCATGGAAAAACGAGGAAACCACTCATTGTGACCTTGACTTGTTTCAGCCCTTCCATCTTGCAAATTGATGCTTCGAGCTAGAATCACTTTACGATGGCGTGGTAGTTTAAAAAGTTGCATATGATGTGGGCATTGACGTTATTGCAGGATCATTATTTCCCTTTTACCAAAAGTCTTTTGTCAGTTTTGATGCGTATACATTCTTGAATTTTAACCCTGGCTTCATCCATTTCCTGATGCATGATTGTCAATTACACCACCTGCAAATCTGATCCAGTGCCTTAATACATCTGACTTCCATCATTTATGGATGCATCTCTGTGGTTGATCTTGCCCATTTCTAGAAGACAAAAAATGATGACTATATATAAAATTCATTCGATTGAGAGCGAACATTTACTGACCAATATATAACCCACCTTTTGACTGGATTGGCATTTTTTGGGTAGCCACCAATTATCAGTGTCAAACTAATGAACGGCCTGGATCTTTCAGACCGATTCTGAATACTCCTGCCATGAGTAGTGGTGGGCAGGCCCTCCAAGTGCAACTTGGTCTCAGGAACATTGATGGCTGTCTCTTTCACAAAGTTCAGCTTTCCAATAGATACCCAACTCTATAAAGAAATGCATGCACAACCATCCAACTCTCTCTTTCTTTTTGGGTAGGCAATGTGCATGCGAGGAATGCAATAGCGAATATGTACCTCATATTCAATAATTGCAGCAATGAGTTTGGACCGTCCCAACCACTTGTTTGGAATTTGCACACATGGACAAAAAGGCATGGAGCACTGCCACCGACTGAATGTTCAAGCCAACCAATGGGAGATAGAGAAGAAAGAACGGTCAGGATCCATCCACACGTGCAGCATGCTGAGCACATGCTTGGATTTGTGGAAGTGCCGAAAACTCCAGCAGATATACTAAAGAAGGGTTTTTCATGGAAGAATGGATAATGATTGAGAAAAGCAGCACTGCTAGAATGATTATATGTTTGGAAGTTAAAATTTTCTTTTCTTGATGGTCTTTTCCTTCCATCCAAATAATTAAACACAAAATTCTTCAAGTGGTGGTAACTGTGGCCTGGGTGGTGATATAAATTGTGTTTAGTCTCTTCATTTAACTAAAAATAGGGAGAATAATCCATATCTCACTCCCTAATAACAGTTAAATCTGATGGTTAAAATATCTTGTACAATGGAAATCTGACTAGAGTAGAGCATATCAAGGATAATAAAACCATCTCAGGTATGTAAAGAGGAGAAGGAAAATTTCGAAGTCTTGTCCAAGACTCAAATAGAAGCTAAACCCACTCTTTGTCAATCACAATTCTCAATTAAGTTCTATGATTTCATCTTTATATAACCCTTTTTTGTTTTGTTTTGTTTTGGTTTGGTTTCATCTCTTGTATTTTGTAAGACATGCTAGTAGACCTTGGTTAAATTATCAGTAGGTTAGCAAGTCAAAAATCATAGGTTAGTGTCAAGTTGGCATCAATCTAATTTTGGTGGTAACATTTGGGGCCTACCATGGAGCTCTGACAAGTCTTTCCTATACCATTTCCTATACGCATCAGAAGAAGATGATGGAACTCTAGTGGAGAACTGACCAACAATTAAGCGGTCTCAACCAATGTTATTAAAAATTGAAATTTTAATTAAACTTGTCAATCATCTAGTTTAGTTTGAATTGGTTGAACTGGTTAAAGGAATTGGAGTGAGTCATTATATCAACATTATACAATCATGATGTAATAGTTTTTTTATAATTTTTAAAATTATATAAAATATTAATATATACAAAACATATGATAACAACTAGAAAAAATGAAAATATAATAATTTGAATTAACGTGGAAAAAGAATGATTGTAATGATAAAATGCAAAAGGAATGAAGTTATAATTAAATAAATTATTAGCAAGGGATTATGTACTCATCTTGAATAATTAGGAATGCTTTATTAGGCTTCACTTTCTATGCTTGTTAGAGATTTGAAATTATAAATATCTATAAAATAAAGAATAATATATAAATAATGCTACATGTCCACATAAAATGTATAATAATAGTGAAAAAAATTCAAAAGCAATAAATTGCATACTCACTTCAAAAAATTTAAACTTTGGAATACTTTATTGGGTTTATCTTTTGTATTTATTTGAAATCACACCTATCTTTTTAATAAATAAAGTAATAATATATAAATAATCGTAAAAGGTTTGAAAAAAGTCATAACATTATTGCCATTACTTAACTAAAATTTGTTAGCACTATCCACTTAGTTTTGATGACAATAAAACTTGACTAATGAAACTAATGAAAGTTTGTTAAGATCTCAAGTGCAGAAACAACTTTAGGATAGAAGGTATGAAGATTCTGGAAGAAGAAGCTAATTTATTTCAGAAAATGTTTCAAAAAAAGAAGAATTTAGATTCCATAGATAAGTGACTTCAGAACTTAAGTGGCAAAGCTTCAGAATTTCAGAATTTGCATTGAGAATCTCCAGAGGATACTTTAGACTTTTAGAAGAAGGGAAGGATATTCTAAAGAAGGAGAAGTTTAAGAAAGCAACTTTAGAGTTGCTTTGGAGGAAAAGAAGTGCTTCGGACTTCAAAAGGATTAATCTGGACTTAGTCCAGAAACTTCAAAAGTACTTAAGGACTACTTTAGATGATAGAGCTCAGCCTCAGAAAACCTTCAGAGGTGCTTTAGATGTTGAACACAAGGGAAAAATGTAGTTCAAAATATTTGAAACCAGATTTAGATGACCTAAAAAACATTGTTGGAACATAGTTCAAATCATAACAAACTTTAGAGGATTTAAAGAGAAGTTGAAAAGAGTTTCAGAATATTTAAAAGTAGCTTTAGATGACCTGAAAAACATTGTTGGAACATAGTTCAAATCATAACAAGCTTCAGAAGATTTAAAGAGAAGCTTTAGATGGGCTTTAGAGGAGTAAAGGTACCTGTTTATAATATCAAGGAACTTCAGATGCTTTAAAGTTTACCTTCAAATGTTATTAAGCATAGTTATAAGATGGTAGTTCAAAACATTCTGAAGGAGCTCACTTTTGCAAAAGAATTCAACCTTTAAATGATCTGAAGTATGTCTTTAGATGTTTTAAAGGAATGTTACTTGGTTGTGACATGAATAATCCTTCAGATGGTCTGAAATTTAACTTCAGACGTGCTGCAAATGGTTTAAAACTTGACTCAAGAAGTGCTGATGGAGTGCCGCAATGCAAAGGGTGAATCTCAACCTTTAGATGTTTGGAAGTGCTACTTCAGATTATCTGAAGTAATGCAACACACGCAAAAATGCTAAGACATGCTGAAAGAGCACTAAAGTGGTATCTCTCGACCTTCAGATGCTCTGAAACATACCTTCAGATGGTCTGAAGAAATGAAATGTCAAAAATCGAGACATAGCTAAAACGCTTGCTGCCCACTTTGGACAATGCTGAGTCATAGCTTTGAAATTATAATTCTAGAAAATCTGAAATGCCATTCAAGCTCTGAAACATCATCTGCTCATTCTTTTCATGGCTGAGTTGTGAAATTCCTTCACTGAGTCACCAGTTTTAGAGAACGCAGAACGCAACAGTAATATATTCAAACATTCTCCCGCATTAAATGAACTCCACCTACCTCCAATGGCTAGAATTCAAATGAAGGTATAAAAAGAGTGAAGCTGGGACATACAAATAAAACTATTGCAAGCATTTACTAAGTTCCAATCTTCACTTACTCAAAGCAACTTAAAGTCTTCAAGCCCTTCCGCTACATCTTAAAGGCTCTCAACTACTTTCTAGGAGAAAATCTTATTGCATTAAAAGCTACTAAAGTCTTCCCTTATGCTTTCAAAGAAACACTTTATATAAGTGTAAAATCGTTCTTATTTTTGTTTATGTTATTGCCTTGAGTTGTTGTTGGAGTGGAGTGTGTCTCGTGTTAGTCCCAATCTAAGATAGCTCAAAGGGGGGAGGGAGGGGGGGAATTGAGCTTTTAAAATTTTGGTTAGTTATAAAATCAAAGGGCTAAAAATAAAGATAAATCAATCACGTAGCACAAAGTACATAAGTATTTTTATAGTGGTTTGGCCAGCATCGTACCTTCTACTCCACTCCTTGAGTTAGCCTCTCTTGCTGCACTCAGGTTTCACTAAACGCCTGTTGGTTTTACAAGCTCACCAACAACTTATGCATGTTGATTTTCAAAGCTCACCAACAAACTTATACAAATTGGTTTTCAAAGCTTACCAACAAACTTATACAAGTTGGTTTTCAAAGCTTACCAACATACTTATATAAGTTGGTTTTCAAAGCTTACTAACAACTTATACACTTTGGTTTTCAAAGCTCACCAACAAACTTATATAGGTAGGTTTTCAAAGCTCACCAAAAAACTTATATAGGTTGGTTTTTAAAGCTATCAAGGGCTTATATATGTTGGTTTTCAAAACTCACCAACAAACTTGTACAGGTTGGTTTTCAAAGCTCACTAACAAACTTATATAGGTTGATTTTTAAAGCTTACCAATAAACTTATACAAGACCAGTAAGCCCTTTACTTGCTATCCTAATCAATAAAGAGTGTATAAAAAGAAATGACTCTTACATAGGCTGAGTTTAGATATAATTAAATATAGCAAAAATAAACCTATTATAATAAATATAGAGTAACAGACTTCCTTAAGCTCTTGTAGAGAATGTTCTTCGAATGCAGATTGATATTTGCGTGCAATGGAGTTGGAAGAAAACTTTAATGTTTGAGAGTAAATGTTCTTTGTTTCTTTAAAAAATTTCTCTAAGTTTCTACCTTCTTTTGAA
>JAYJMB010000816.1:0-17519 GCA_036873735.1 Pouteria campechiana | reverse complement strand
TCCACAAGGTGAATAGTCATGGCATCAAACATCAATCTATTTATTTACATACTATAACCATTAACTAATGTAACATATGAATTTGCCAAGTTGTCTTGTAAATGAATGGGATTGTTACTCTATATAGGATAATTTGAGAAGGGTGAAAAGGCATGGAGCTTGAGGAGTGTATAGTAATTCACTCAAGGTAAGTAGGCTTTCTTTCGAATATATTGCTAAAAGGGGATAGTAATTATCCCATTGGTTGTATTTATTTGATTTTGAGTGTAGATATATGAAGGGAGATTGTGGACATCCCATTTGGGTTTTGTAATAAATGAATATGATGTATGGATGATGTGTATATTATTGAGAATAATTAGATCCCAAACATCTTGTTGTTATTATGTAAGTATATTGGGATAGCGAATTTCCTAGGATTCATTATGTGAGAATTTAATAAATGTATGTATTAGTAGAATGGTAAGCATTCCAAGGTAGTATATTAGTAAAAAGATGATAGGGTATGTGGACGCCTACAAGGCACAAATTAATATATAGTACCTGAATGGCACAGATACAATAGTATAGATATGAGGGATCTAGAGTAATGGTATAATCGGATATATGGTGTCTAAATGGCACAGATATGATGTGCTTAGAGTGGCATAGTTGTAATTTATATATGTTGTGCCAAAATAGCATTGTTTGATATGGATTACCTGCATGGCTCATGATATATATAAATCATATGATTATGAACATGTTGTTATTTTGTTATTATTTTCTGTTATGCCTACTTACTGAGTTTGCTCAGGCTCATGCCTATTTATTATATATTTTTGGCTAACGGGTTAGGTGAAGACTCTTAACTATGGATTGGGACTGGTGAGCATGAGTAGAAGACATTTAATGATATGGTAAAATGTTGGGATTGGAATCCCATTGTAAATTTGTATAATGTGAAATTGTATAATTGTATTTAAATAGTAAATGATGTATATAGTACTGTAATGGCATGTCATATTAGTGATAAATGTATTTGGTATTAAATTGGAGTGTGTTATTGCCATCATAGGGCGAAGTAGGTTCTAGGTTATGGATCAGTTGAAAGGGTTTAATGATTTTATAGTTTATGTTACCAGAAATTATTAATATGAATATTAGAAAATTATATGATGAATGTACATGTTTCTATTCATATAATATAGGGTAAACTCTGCTGGATTTATGGCTTGATATTTCCTTTAGAAATTGAAAAATTATGGAGTTATGAGAAGATTTCCCTTAAGAAAAGGAAAATGGTAGCATCCCTCATAGGCCCAACTAGAGAATAATCTACAAGATGGCCAAAACACGTAGGGTGGGGGTGCAGGGCGTTACAATTGAGAGGTAGGTTGGTGTCTTGCTTTGAGAGTCCTAGGTTTCTTGGAAACAACTATTTTATGAGAAGTCTGAGAAGGTAGGCTGGGTAGGTGAGAGGAAGATGAAATAGGGATGACTATGGGAGGTTCTCTCTCTATAAATTGTCAAAATACTATCACCGGAATGATTTGAATTCTAACCTTGTATGCAGGATCTAGAAGTTGTGGAAATGGAAGTGGCATTGATTCCAAGTTAGCTTGGTAATTGGCATTACATTTGCCTTGGAATTCATCATAATCATAGTGATTGGTTCTGAATTTGGAAGGAGAGACTTGGTGGGTGGTCTAAATGGAGCTTCGAATTTTGGTTTGGGTGGAGCTCTAACTCTAGTGGTCTTAGGTTTTGGTGTGGCTTTTGGTTTAGGTGAGAGACTTTTGGTTTTTGAGAAGGAAGCTTGATTTTTGGTGGAGGTTGAGGTTGGAAAGTAGGTTCTTAATCTAACTTTGGTTCAAGGAACTTGTTTTAAACCTAGTTGGAGTGGGAAAGGTGAGAAGTTAGGAGTTCAGGGAAGGGAGGAAGGTTGTCAGTAATGGCTTGAAGATTAACCTGCTTGAAGGAAGTGAATTCTTCCTCAGTCAGGTGAATGAAGTGGTGAGGTTCTAAGGGTGAAGGGAGATTAGTCCTAAGAGGAATGAATGGAGGGAGTAGTCGAGAAGAGTAATTGCTAAAATTGAGAGGAGGGTTAGATAGAAGTTAGATTCTAGATAGAGATTGAGGATCAAAGAGTTGTGGAAAGGGCAACTTTTGTGGATAAATAATAAGGTTGTGGGAAAGGAAGAGGTCAGAGATGGTAGTGTAGATCTCTGATCTAGAATGGAATTCATAATATATAATTCTAATAGGATGATAGACTCTATTAAGAAGATTAGGATTATCTTCATAGTCTTTGGGAGGAGGAGGAGGTGTGGTAGGGATGGTATTTGGTTGGGATATCTTGTGAATCCCAAGAGTAAGACCAGTCTAAGTATTCTACTGGACCAAAAGGAATGAAATGGTGTCAAAGGTGAGGCCTATAGGGAATTATGGCAAGGATTTGGTTTGGTTATTGAGTTTGGGGTTGGGAGGTGGGTGATTGAATTGATGAATGGGGTGGTAAATGGTGAGAGGAGGTAGCTTCAAAGATTTAGCTCTCTGAAGTGATGATATTTGTGGGAGGATTTGAGGCTTGGTCAGTTTGGGAAGGAGAGTGAGTTTTGGTGTGAGATTGGGAAGGTGAGTGTGTGGAAGAGGGATGAGACAAGGTTTTGTGATATTGGAAAGGGAAAGACTAGGTTGAGGAATGGGTTGGATGAGGTTGGGCTTTTGTAGACTCAACCGGGGAGATCAATGTATCCAATTTGTGATGCACTGATTCCTCAATTTTTTTTACCCTAAAGTGGACGGTTGATACACTAGTTACTAAGTTTTTTCTAATCTAGTATACATAGGCTCTAATTGGCTTTATAAAAGGTCTTGGAATTGTTGTAGATTGAGGGAGGCTTATTGGGTTGAGGTAGGTTGTTTGGATCTGGAATGAATGGGGTGAGTTGAGTGCTATGACTGGAAAGTTGAAGTTGTTACATTCTCTTCTCTGATTGTATCTTCTTTTCTTCTTATAGTTTCTTTATTTCTTTCTTGTTCTTCTTCTTCTACTCTTGTAGCATCTTCTTTGGCTTCTTCTTCTTCTCTTATACTATTTATCCCTTTTATTTGCTCCATCTTCTTGGGTTTTCTAATTATCTACCCTTCTATAGTCTTTTGGAATCCCATTCTTTCTATAGAATAAAGGTTGATTACATTTGTAGGCTTGAATGGTTCCCCTTGTTCTTTTCTTAGATCTACTCTAGCATCCTTCATACATCTAGTGAAAAACATCCCATAGGGCAAAGGAAATCTGGAGGTGGTCTTGACCAAGTACTAATGGTCACTTATAATTGCTACCATATCTAACTTCTTTTTGTTCTTCAAAGCCTAGAGAATCTTGGCATCCTTCTCAGATATTTGATCTGAGCTTCCAGTTTTGGGGTGAATGTTATTGAATACCAAGCTGTGGACAATTTTCAAATATAAGTTCAAGTGGCTTGCATGGAGATAATTTTCTTTTTCTTCAATCTCTACCTTAGGTAGGTCAGAAAACATCAATGACTTAGACTTAGGCCACTCTATTTCATTTTTATCAACTTAGGACAATCTAAGTATCCTTCTAATGTTCTCCAATGGCAAGTCAATCTCTATTTTTCCTATCCATGATTTCCTAGCGCTAGTGTTGTAATTATTGACTTGCAATCTTACCAATCTCAGGTAACTTTGTTCGTTAATGCTGAGAAAGTGTTCTCATGCTTGAAATCTTAGCCAATTTGTCACTTCTAAGTTCAAACCACTTTCTCTAAAGGTATTGAAGTCAAATTCTCTTCCTCTTATGATCTTTTGTTTTCATATGAGTCCTAAAATCTTTCTAGTATAGAGGTATTGTTGTTGAAAATTACCTCTAGTAGATAATCTTCAAGTTTTCTTAGTTTCCCTTAGTCGGAGTCTCTTCCTCTATGATTTTGTAACACTCCGATACTTAAGGGCACTACATTCTTATATTCAAGGAAGGATTCTACTGAAAATCTAGTAGTCTCCCCTGAATATAAGGATTCACACCTGTACATCAAATTCCTCATAATCTTATACATCCATAAACAATAATACACAACAATACTATGTCTGTATAGTCATGCATACATACTTCGTATCTCCAATCATGTATACATCACTGATACAATCATACTACATGCCCACATAAAACATAGAATTGTAATTTGCATTCTAATGGTGGCAAACGGTATACTGGACTAGTACAAAAATCCATCAACATAAATCACATATATCCTATCACTATGACATACCAATACAGTAATCTTACAAGTGACTTAATACACATCATAAGTTGAATCATTTCAATTTACATTCATCTTTGGGAATTCCAATCCCAATTTCATCAAACCTTATGGAGAACGCCAACTAATCCCAATCATGAGAACTAACTCCGGTTGGTCTCCTTTGCACGACTTATCATCTAAAAACCATGAATAAAATAGTGTGAGTCCGAGCAAACTCAATAAGTAGGCAAGATAGAAAACAATGATCAATAAATTTGTGAAAAAACATGCTCAAGCTCATAAAATACTAAACATAGTACATTCATGATATGTAGAGATGCATGACAATGCAACATGTCCCCATGCCTATAATACGCATGTACTCATTACTCAACACAATTCACCGGATTAGAGATATACTAAGACTACTTTATCATTATCAAATCATTTTCACAATCAGGACTCATATACAACCTAACCATTAACGCATCCTCACTACAACATCAAAACATACTCATCACGACATGTTCGTTATCATGACCTCATCATCAAGTTATTCTCAACATTAGGACTCACTAGGATCACAAATTCATTAGAGATCAAATGTATCTTACTCACAAGTTATCAATCACCATTACTCCAATATCATGTAGCATGCCACCTACACAGAAGCCACTATGGCAAAACAAAATATTAGCCACTAAGGCAATCACATATACATACCCACCATGGGCATATCATATAACATTGCCACCATGAGCATATCATATAACATTGCCACCATGGGCATACAATATATCCAAAGCCACCAGGGGCATGTAACATAACCAAAGTCACCATGGGCCTATCATATAACATAGCCACCACAGGCATATAATATAAAACAAAAATATAATTCGCTACTAAGGCATGTCAATGGCATGGTGTCACACCCTACCTTGGGCCTATGTGTTTCACCATTCTCCTGTAATTTCCTTATTTTTAAGGATATTTTTGCCAAAACATTGACAAGTTCTGCCCAGAATTATATGGATCTAAACCTGGCATACATTAATCATATAAAATGAAATATTCATAATGATGATTTCTAATACAAACCATAACACACACCCATACCAACATCAATTCCACCATTTTCTCCAACATTCCACTGTTCACAAAAACCCTAACAAGTATAAAATCGAAATTCAGTTGGTAAAAAGCATCTTACCTTGAAATCCAAATGTGGCTTCCACCCACAAACGCGTATCAAAGCTCAAGACTCCAAGTAGTTCTCTCTAATTGCAAAAAATTGGATTTTCTTCCATTTCCCACCATCAAAACAGCTAGGGTTTACATCTAAAGCCATAGGTGATTGTTTTTATGCCTCAAATCACATGAATTCTAGCTAAAATGGCAAAAACATGGGATGAATAGGGCTGTGGAATGAGTTGGGATGAGAGGGAGGGGAGGAGAACTTGAATGGGATGAAAGGAAGGGGCTAAGGCACTTAACTAGATCATCATTTTGGTGCTTTGATGCACTACCAAATTGTATGTCATGAAATCAACTTGGTGGACATCTCAAAAACTACCTTTTTGAATTGATGCCATGGCATTGAATTTCAGTGTCGTGGCATCCACTTCTGATGTCGTGACATCCACCTGCTGGATGCCTTGAAAAATGGCCTTTCTAAAGTGATGCCGTGACATCAACCTGCTAGATTCTCAAATTGTCCCCTCTTCTAAAGCAGTGTCACGACACCAAATTCCACTGCCGCAACATTGACCTGTTGCCCACTCTTATACTTGATATTTCAACATATTTTATGTCCAGTGTTGCTCATACCTTTTGACCATGATTTTTTCACATAATATATCATTTAAATACTTAACAATTGATCTCAATTTAGCTGAGATCATGTCCAAACACAGGGACCCTTAATACCTCTCCTTATCTACCAACTGTTTTCAAACTTTCATAGTTCATTCTTCTACTTTATGGAGCAATTTTTTTTATACTATAATTCATTTTCACTTATATTAATACTAAAGACAACCACAATGTATTCCAACATATAATTACCAAAAAATCAACACCCTGGGTGTTACAAACCACCCCCCTTATGAAAAATTTTATCCTCGAAACTTTAAGAATCATGTCACCTTATTCTAACAGCAAACCGACCAAGCTATGCTTTAATTAAAATGTACATTTCACACCTTAGTCCAAGGCATACAATCTCGCAATAAGTAATATACACAATTATTTACATTTTCATTAGGGACGAGTTCATTAAATCAAAAACATAGCAATTTCATAACACTCTCAAATACACAGTACATAATGATGCAAGGCATAATTACACTATGATCTCATAGTATTTCAAGCAATTGTCCAAATACATGAGCTGCACAATGTCAATAGCTTTCACTTTAAACAATTTAAATAGCTAAGAAACAAATATTAATTCACATGCAAACCATCATCCTCCTCTCCAAATATCCTTGTCCATCAAATCATCATTCATCAAAACACCCACAAAACACCATCTCCGGGTTATCTAGTCATCACAGTGAAGCCCAAGGCCATCACAGTTCTCTTTGTCTGCCATTAGCTTATACCATGCTTGGGAGGCCACCAACCAAGTAGACACATCCATAACCAAGTGGACTCAACCACACCCAAGTGAACACAGCCAAAACTAAGTGGACACAACCATAATCCAAGTGGACTCAACTTTCTTACAACTTTGATGTGCTTCGATTCTTCCGTGCAATCTCGACTATGAATGTTACGAGACCCATGACCACATGATCATCAACATGGCCTATAGTGTTCTGCCCTCATTGCAACCCATGGATGATAAGTACCCCATTCATACCTACTAAGTAATTAGAGGAGTCTCACACAATAGGCTAGATTCAACCTCTTCACCATTATAGGTGGCATCACAAAGCCCTTTCATGGGTAGAATCATGAATAATCAAGTAGGCTATCTTGGCAAGCACCCAAACCCAAATGCATATCGATCAAATGGTAGACATCCAAATCCAAATGCAATTGCATATGCACCAACCCAACATCCAACTCTCAATCAATTAACTAATCCAAATACATGTTCATTTAAGCAATAACCCACTAAGTACCTACCTTCATTGTATGATTATTCCAACTAAGAAACCAAATCGCCTTAGTATTTAGTCACATGATGTTTAATCCATAACAATGCGTAGCAATAATACTACAGTGCCAAATCAACAATAATAGCTGGCAACAATAATGCCATGTCAAAGCTTTTCAATTCAACTTAAACCCATGGGCATGCATAATACCAGCCATTTCAATATCCATTTCAGTCCAAGTACATACACAACTATAAGCATAGTTGCATACAACTCATCATTTCATCAATCCACACTTCACAGAATGTACTACATATCCTTCAAGGCAAACTATATACATCATGTCATATCAAGCAACACACATAATTACACATTCCATCAATCAAATCCACTCAATTACATTGTAGTAAGATCTGGTGTTAGTGGACACACAATTTACGTCAATTCCTCATTCCCATTCATAGTACACATAACAAGTCATTCCATTCAAATGCTCACAAGAAAAGTTATTCAATCATACCTAAGCATACCATCTTTCGATATCACAACCAAAAATTCATCAAGGAAACCTCAAGTTTCGGACATATCATTCACTACAGAACTCTTACAATTCTGAGTTAAATACATAATTAAACAAAACAAATACATTGGGGGTTATTTACCTAGATACACATCTGGGACATCTGCCATATTCAATCAAAGCAATCAAGCAACCAACAAGGTTTACACAACTATCTTGACTTAAGGGATCCACTGATTCCCTCACAGCTCACTGAAACAAATATAACTATATTCGATTCCTGACATCCATTCATGAAACTTCACAGTTTCATCATTTCAGTTTCACGTACACTGTAAGAAAATATGCAAACATCCACATAAGGTGCGTATATAGGCACCACCACACTTCACTGCGCCACTCTGATCATAACAAGTATATGCCCTGCACTCCCACCCTTTGCATTATGCCCATCTTGTAGATTGTTCTCTTTTGGGGCTTATGCGGGACAGTACCATTCCCTTTCTTCTCAATAATTTCCCTATTCTTGCCAAAAATTGGCAGAGTCTGCCTTGAATTATCAAGATCCAAAACCTGATATACATTATTCAAATCAATTTCTAATATCTATACTCACAATTTCCAATATAAAACATAATCTTATACATTCATCATCAAATATAACAACTGAATTAATAATCATAAAGAATTAACAACACTCTCTAAACTAACCCATTTTATCCACAACCCAGAACCTACATCACCCCATGATGGCAATAACATACTCCATTTCCATATCACACACAATTTCACTATTATAACATGCCATTACATTTTACTATACATCAATTGAAATCATTGAAATACACTTATACAACTACACAATTATCATTATACAAATACACAAAGGGATGCTAACCCCAATTCATCATACCATCATATGTCTTTAGTCTTTCTCATAAATCCTTTACCTTACTTGTCAGCTCAAAAAATTAACCAAGAAGGCATGAGTCAGGGCAACTCAGTAAGTAGGGACAATTAATAAACAATAAATAATCCACAGATAGCATAATTCATACCTTTAGTCAATCATCCTGGCCAATAAACAATCATCCTAGCCATCACATATCACAAATATGCCATAACGGCATGAACATCTCATAACTATACCACTATACCAAAATATCCACATGGAATGTTTTCATACTATCAATACATACTCTCATTCAATTATCCAAAACACCAAAATAAAGAATCTCAAAACAATTCCCACTTCAATCCAAACAAACAAAACTTAAGGGAATATTTATTATTCCCATTCAAAATCACCTTTTAATTCATATAGACGTCCATATACAAAAATAATCATATTCTCCTAATATCACAAACACTACATAATTCAATCCAAGGGATATTAGTTATCCCTAACCTATGCCTTCACAACCAATATAAACATCAATCATTAATAAATATGGGATATCCACTATCCCCAAATCAAAACATACAAGCCTAGATTCAAACATACAACCAGAAAGGGGGCCTACTTACTTTCTAATGAAGGACACACCTCAAAATCTTCAACTCAATCTTCCATCCCATCATTTAGCTTCCAAGTGGATCCTAAATAGACATAACATATGAATCTCGTAGTGTCATTAATTCTCTCTTATCAAGTTCAAATTAGGCTAAACATATCATAAACCACATATTAAACAATTGCCCCTATCCATTTACCTGATTTAATATCAAATTTACAACTAGAGTTACTATTCATGAATGGGGTAATTATATAATCATAATTAATTAGACCTAAATCATGCCAAACATTTTGCAAATCATATATTAATCAATTTCTCCCATAATTTCAACCCAAAATCCATGCAAATCCCACCATTTTACTGTTCATCTTCCCAAAATCCACTATTCATGCATGGGTAGAAACCCTAGCAAGGCAAAATTATGACTTCTCATACTCAAATAAGCCCCAAAACACAATAATACATGGATGAAACATTTTCCCTATGGTTTAACATCCAAATACCAGAAGAAGCACTAAAGTCAAGTAAGTTGAATAGAAACACGACAGAAGCAACATTACAATGCATAGAAGCAAATCATAAGCGACATTACGACACAACAAATCAGAAGCAACATTACGATGCACAAAAGCAAGTCAGAAACAATACAATGATGCACAGATGCAAGTCGAAAGCAACATAATAATGCATAGAAGCAACTCAGAAGGATTATTCTACTACATATTAGCATCGCAGAACCCCATGATATTACTCAAAAGCAATATAGAAATGCTCGGTCACACAGAACTAAGACAGAAGGAACTTTGATCTCATAGAAGCAATTCAGGAGAAAAGTCAAGTGATCAGAACCATATCAGAAGAATTTTTGGAATAACAGAAGCAATGCAGAAGCAAAATAGCATTACATAGAAGTAACATACAACCTATCAGGGTACATGCAGAATTAAGTCAGAAGAGATATTAGAGACATAATCGATTCAACATGATTAAATGAAGATATACATAAGTAAAGATTAAGATTCAAAAGTGAACCAGAAGATACACAGAAGTCCTTCAGAAGACTCATAGATGACCGTTAAAGAATAAGACAATGGACAAAAATTCTAAAGAGGAAACTGCCAAGATTCTACTAGCCACGAAAGTTCCACAGAACTACTTTAGAAATTTTGTTAAGGGATAAACTGAAGCATAGAAGTTCTGAGCACTCCAGTCAGAATCTTTGAACTCCAACAACACATATAAAAGTCATCACCAAGCATTCCTAACTTGTTTAAAAATGATGCTAAAGGTTGCAACAGCTAAAAATTCAAATCCTATATAAAAAGGATTAAGAAAACTACAACAACTAAGAGATTACACTGAAAATCATTGTGTTCATTAAGAGAAGAGCATTCACAGCTTTCCATCATTTAACTCCATCTGCTATGTCACTACCAAAGCTTTCAGAATCTTCAATATCCGATCTACATCAACTTCAAAAGGATTTTGAATCTGATCTCATTGTTTATTTTATTCTTTCAATTAAGATTTAACTTTCATACATATTACCCTAAAATAAGAGGCATTCTGATTGTGCACTTTACTTTGAAAAACCAAGAGTTGGTTGGTAAGCTCGATAAAACCAACTATTTGTAAAAGTTTCTAGTGAACTTGGAAAACCAGTGAGTTAGTTGGTAAGCTTGAAAACCAATATGTAAGAGTTTCTGGTGAGCTTGGAAAACTAGTAAGTTGTTGGTGAGCTTGTAAAACTAACAAGTGTTATAGTGGAACCTGAGTTCAGTAAAGAAGACTAACTTAGAGAAGTGGAGTAGGAACCCAAGAAGGGCCAAACCACTATAAAGATATTGTGTATGTGTTGCAAGCTATTCTCTTTTTCATTTAGAACATGATGCTAAAGCAAAGAATTGTCTCTACGGTGCACTAACTTTATCTGAGTTTGAAAAGATCTTTGCTTGTGACTCAGCTAAAGAAATCTGGGATAAGCTCCAGGTAGTACATGAAGGTACAAATCAGGAAAAGAAACTAAAATAAATATTCTAATGCAAGAATATGAAGCCTTCTCCATGAAAGAATTAGAAACTATCTCTAAAATGTTTAGAAGGTTTCAGAAAATCACCAATGGATTGAAAAGCTTGGGAGATAAATATAAAGAGCCTAAGTTAGTTAAGAAAATATTAAGATCTCCACCCAAATTCTAGATGCCTAATGTAATTGCTATACAGGAAGCAAAGGATCTAAGCAAAATGAAAGTAGAAGAACTCATGGGATCACTTATAACCCATGAAGTCTTAATGAAACAAAAGGTTCCAGATGAATTTCAAGGTAAGAAGATTTCTCTACAAGCTGAGCCAAAAAATGAAGAATCTTCAGAAGAAACCTCAACAAGTGAAGATGATGAGGAAATGGCAATGATAAACAAAAGATTTAGAAATATGATTAGAAAGATAAAATTTGGAAACAACTTCAAGAGCAATAACAGGAGCAAGGAAAAGAAGAAGGAGATTCCAATATGTTACAACTGTAACAAACCTGGACACATGAGATTTGATTATCCAAAACCAGACAAAAGGCAAGGAGACAAAAAGAAAAGGTATAATTCTTATTTTGATAAAAAAAATACTTCTAACAATAAAAAATTTGAAAAGAAGAAGAAAGCAATGACTGCATGAGAAATGTTGGAAGATATGATGCAAGAAAGTTCCAATGAAGCAGAAGAAGAAAATGAAACTCAATTTAGCTCACTTAACCCCAAAGAAAAAGATCACGAGGAGCATCATAAAGGAATAAGATTCATGGTTATTCATGAAGATGAGGTAAATTCAAAAATTGAAATTTCTTATTTAGAAGAATTACAAGATGAATTATACTCAGATTTTTAAAAATTTAAAAGCTAAATATAAAGAAACTAAAAAAGAATTAAAAAATATAATTTTTGAATGTTCTAAGATAAAACAAGAAAATGCTCAACTCAAAACCAGCATTAACATAGAACTTGAGAAAACAAAAGCAGAAAACCATGCCCTTAGAAAAGCATTAACTTCTACATTATTTAAACTAAAAATAAAGAAAAGTAAAGAAAACCATAGAAAAAAAACTGATAATTTTGGAAGAAAATTAGAACCCAAACAAAACCAAATTTGGGTACTAAAAACTATTACTGACATAATGAAGTAGCTGAAAGGAAAAATAGATCCTTGCAGGAGATGGCAAGGACAATATTGAGTGAATATGACTTACCTCAATACTTTTGGGCTGAAGCAATGAATACTTCATACTACATCATTAATAGAATTTATACCAAATCGATACTCAATAAAACTCCATATGAATTATATTATGACAGAAAACCAAACATCTCTCATTTCCACACCTTTGGTTGCAAATATTTTATTCTTAATAATGGAAAGGAAAACTATGGCAAATTTGATAACAACTCTGATGAAGGCATTTTCCTTGGTTATTCCATTGTTAGAAAAGCATTTAGAGTCTATAACCTGAAAAACAAAATTATAAAAGAGTCCATTCATCTAAAATTCAATGAAAGTACTAACCCGTCTAGAAATATGACTGATTTTGATGATGAGACAGGAGAACTTACCGCTTCTATAGAGAAAATAAAAATACAAAATGAAGATGAAGATTCTTCACAAACAAAAACACATAAAGATGAAGAAGAGCAAGATGATGACCCATCCATCAATGAAGTAAATGATGAAGGTAACAATACTCTTCCAAAAGATTGGAGATTCATGCATGATCATCTTGAAAACTAAGTAATTGGTAATATTTATGATAAAGTAAGAACTACATCTTCATATCATCAAGTATGTGGTAATTTTACTTTTATTTCTCAAATAGAACCAACTTACATAGAGGAAGCTTTATAAGATGAAAATTGGATAATAGCCATGCAAGAAGAATTAGATCAATTCAAACATAGCATTGTATGGAAACTTGTTCCAAGACCTAACCATCAATTTGTAATAGGAACTAAATGGGTTTTTAGGAACAAATTAGATGAATCTGCTATAGTAATAAGAAATAAAGCAAGACTAGTAGCAAAAGGATACTATCAAGAGGAAGGAATAGAGTTTGAAGAATCATATGCTCCCATTGCTAGAATTGAAGCCATTAGAATGTTATTAGCATTTGCATCTTTCATGAACTTCAAGCTTGATCAAATGGATGTTAAAAGTGCATTTCTAAATGGTTTTATAAATAAAGAAGTTTATGTAAAACAACCTTCTAGGTTTGAAGATCTTTATGATTCAAACCATGTCTTCAAACTCAAGAAAGCTCTCTATGGATTAAAACAAGTTCCTAGAGCATGGTATGAGAGATTAAGTAAATTCTTATTAGAAAAAGGATTTATAAGAGGTAAAGTAAACACTACACTTTTTATCAAGCATGATAAAAATAATATCCTAATTGTTTAAATTTATGTGGATGATATTATATTTGGTACAACTAATGATAAATTATGTCAAGGCTTTTCTAAAGTATGCAGGGAGAATTTGAGATGAGTTTAATAGGTGAGATGAATTTCTTTCTGGGACTTCATGTAAAACAAATGAAGGAAGGAATGTTTATCCACCAAAGAAAATACACCAACGAACTACTCAAGAAATTTGCTCAAGAAAAAGGAAAGCCATTAGCCACACCAATGAGCACATCCATCAAAATGGATAAGGATGAAAAAGGTAAATCTATCTGTTAGAAATTATATAGAAGCATGATAGTATCTCTTTTATACTTAACTGCAAGTAGACCAGACATTATGTTTAGTGTATGCATGTGTGCACGATTTCAATCAGATCCTAAAGAATCATATCTAATTGTTGTTAAAAGAATATTTAGAGACCTTTTAGATACTCCAAATCTTGGATTATGGTATCCAAAAGGTTTAAACTTTAAATTAGTTAGGTACTCTGACTCAGACTTTGCTGGATACAAAGTAGGCAGAAAAAGTACCTTTGAAACTTGTTAATTTCTTAGAAAAATGATCATATCATGGTTTTTAAATAAACAAACTTGTGCAGCATTATCAACTGCTGAAGCTGAATATGTAGTTGTAGGTAGTTGTTGTGCATAAATTTTATGGATGAAATAGCAATTGAATGATTATGGAATAACGTATGTTGATACTCCTATTAGATGTGAAAATACTAGTGTAATAAATCTGATTAAGAATCCAGTACTACATTTAAGAACTAAATACATAAAGGTCACACATCATTTCATTAGAGACCATGTACAAAATCATGATATCTATTTAGAATATGTATCAACTGAAAATCAATTAGTGGACATTTTTACAAAACCTCTTTCAGAAGATAGATTCTCATAAAATACATATTTAATCCTAATGTCTAAGTGCCTAAAAATACTTATAAATATGAAATAAATTGATCCAGAAGCATGACAGAAGTGGCACAGAATCTGCGAATATATTTTAAAGTGCTTCAGAAGTAGCACAGAAACTCTGTGAAACCACTAAACATTGTCAGAAGTCACACAGAAGTTCTCTAACACTCACTCAGAACTTCTGTCACACTGGTCTGTTGAAAATTGCACTTTTGCACACCTAAAATCTTTTCCACAGAACTTCTGAGATCATGAACATAGAAGTTATGAACTTCTATTCCGCATAAAACTTCTGCCTCTCTAATTCCACCTCTGCGCAAGGTGCACAGAACCTTTGAGGCTATTAGCTCAGAACCTCTATGTAAGCTATGTATTGCATAGAACTTTTGTTAAACCCCAACAGAAGCTCTATCCTCTTTTAAAACCCTAAGCTCAGAATCTCTGTGCCAATATCTCATTTCTTTGAGCTCATTCCATAGAAAGGTGATTCAAAATCCTTTCTTCATCTGCATTTTCCCTCCATTCACTTGCTCCCATCTCGTTCACACTAGAGATTTTTCCATCTCCAAACCTTCTGAGAACTCCCTTTTTTCGACCTCCTAAGCCAAGAACTTCATCTGTTGTTGTAAATGGCAAGAACAAAAAGGGCTAGCAAGCGAGCAGAAGTTTCAGATTCTGAATAACGAAGAGGAGAGATGACAAAGGAAGAAACACCAAGAAAAAGAAGAACAGAAGATTACGTTCTTAAGGTAATCTTCAATAGCAATTCCTCTACTTGTACTAAGTTTTGTAAATAGTTCGAAGGTAGAAAAAGAGTAAAAGGAAGAGCATTTGATTTTGAAGCATTTGGAGAGAATGGGTTGAATCTTGAAGTAACAAATTGGATTAGATTCCAAGGATGGGAAAGCTTCATGAGCTACAAGGATAAGTCATACACTAGAATAATTCAAGTCCTTATTGCTAATTTCACCTATAACACTAGGAAATCATGGATAGGAAAGATAGAGATAGATCTATTCTTGAAGAATATAAGAAATACTTTCAATATTCCTGAGATAGAGAATCAAGAGATAGATTGGCCATCAGACAGGACAAGTTTGTTTTCAGATTTGGCTAAAGTGGAAATCAAAGAAAGTGTAACTTACTTACATGTCAGCCATCTGAATTTAGATCTTAAGTTGACTCATTTTTTGATATAACAACATATATCCCAAGATAGGAGGCATTGATCAAATATTCAAGAAAGAAGTCAAGATCTTATGAGAATTAAAGCATAAGAAAAGATTAGATTTACCTCAAATAATAGCTAATCAATTTTACTTGGTAAAGACTTTCACCAAGTATTATCTGCCTTATGGAATGGTCATGAGCAAGATCATGAAGACAACAAATGTGGAACTCTCCAAGGAAGATGGAGAAGGCTATATGGAAAGAGAAGAAATTAATAAAGACATAGTGAAGAGAATTGGCTTCAAGCTGACTCCACAAGGGTGGATCTCCCAAAAGCCAAGAAAAGAAGAATAAATAAAGATAACAAAAATTCGAGAAGAAGGAAGTAGGCAAGATACTGTAGAAGAGCCAACAAGGGAGGAAGCTATAGAAAGGAATGAGTAAAAGACAGAAATAGAAGATAAAGAAGAGAGTATAGCAACTGTACCCTCTAGACCATCTCAAACTCAGCCTCAATCCTTCATTCCTCCACCTCATCAACCAACTACACCAACCACTTCAATTACCACTGCACAACCAATCCCACAGCACCTAGAGGATAGATTAACTATAATTGAACATTATTTGTCTACTCTAGCCATCCAAATGAATAGAATGGATCATAATCTTTCCACTACTATGTATTCTATGATCCTAAGAGCTGATAGAATTGACCAAAGACTTGACTCTCTACAATCTCTAGTAGAGTCATTTAGAGGTCAAACCTATCAACCTCACTTCTCTCCACCTCCAACTCATTATTCTTCACCTCCATATCATTTCTCTCCACCTAAACCAAAATCTCCTATTACAGTAAAGTCTTCCCCCTCACTGTCTCCACATCCATCATCCCCCACAATTCTAGACATTGATCAACTAATGAATCAAGCTACCTACATAACTTCCATCATCCCATACATTTCCCTTCCTTCAACACAAACTTCTCCTCCATAACCACCACCATTAGTTTCCACACATAATCAGCCTTCCTTTGTCTTTACAAACTTCATTCCCATTGAACCTTTACCTAACTACCCAGTGGATTACCTTTGCAATCCATATAGAGCCATTCTCAAGTATGGAAAGTATCCTACTGAAGTTCCACTTCCTATCCAATCTTTTCTTCTACAATACTGTGATTGGGGCTTAATGGATCTTATCAGATCTAGAGAAATGATTCCTATATGAATAGAGGATGTTCAACCAGAATGGGACAACCCTTTACTTCATCCACCAAATTTCAGACCTCCTCCAGAATGGTTATATCCACCATCATCTCCACCAAAAAGTCCTCCACGCCCTCCTCCAAAACCAAAAGAAGAAAGTTGTGACATTCTTCTTCGCATCTATAATCCAATCAGACTTACATATTGCCCAATCAAAAAAAAATTCTAACATTGCAAGAATGTTCTTGGCTCACAATGTTTACATTGATCCTTTCACACTTCCATTTCCACAAATCACAGATCAGAATACTCTTTCCAAAATCATGCGAATCCCTCATCCCCCTCTCACACCCAAGGGTCATGCAATCAATATTTCTCAATTAGCATCCTTT
>JAYJMB010000815.1:0-17520 GCA_036873735.1 Pouteria campechiana | reverse complement strand
TCATCCATTTATATAATTTTTTGATAATAAACTTCCTCAAAAATTAAATTGTACAGTATGTCGCATTGTAAAAATTTTTAAAACTTTACAAGAGTGAACATTTATATTTTTAAAATTTCCAGGGCCTTGCACTGTACAAGGTACAATATGTGATTTACCAAGAAAGGGAGAATAAACCGTGCTAAAAATAGAGTTTGATGTGATAACAATAGTTGTAAGTTAATTTTAGCATGAAAATGAGGTGTACTCGACCTTGGAAATCAAAATTCGGACAAAGTGCGAATAGAGCACTGTATATGAATAATTTACTTCATCTAAGACAAAGTTTAGCCTCAAAACAACATGTTCAACATCGCAATTTGAAGCACCAAAACATTAGAGATTTCACTTTCAGATCATCACATTATTCATACTTAATTCTCCTCTAATGTTGTAGAAGGTGTCTAATGATAGTGACTTAGTAAAAATATCAGCAAGTTGAGTACTTGTGGGCACATATTCTAGACATATATCATGTTTTTCAAAATGATCTCTAATAAAGTGGTGTCTAATTTCTATATGCTTGGTTCTCGAGTGTAGGATAGGATTCTTTGTCAAGCATATGGCACTAGTGTTGTCATATTTAATGGGGATGTCTCTATAGCTTAGTCCATAATCGAGAAATTGTTGTTTCATACATAACAATTGAGCGCAACAACTTCAATTGAGCGCAACAACTTCGAACAACTATATATTCAACCTCTACTATAGAGAGAGCAACACTAGTCTATTTTCTAGATAGCCATGATACTAAACATGTCCTAGAAATTGAAAGGTTCCACTAGTACTTCTTCTATCAACTTTATATCCTCCAAAATCAGCATCCGACTATCCAATGAGTTCAAAATCAGTTCCTTTAGGATAATAGAGTCTTAGATTTAGTATGTCAATTAAATACTTAAATATTCATTTCACAGCAATAAGATGAGATTCCCTAGGATTGGATTGAAATCTAGAACATAAGCATACACTGAAGAGAATATCTAGTCTAGATGCAATAAGACAAAGAAAAGATCCAATCATACTTCGATATAGTTTTTGATCTATGAGTTTACCTTTTTCATCCTTGTCTAGCCTTGTTGATGTGCTCATCGGAGTGCTTACTACCTTAATTTCTTCCATTTTGAACTTCTTCAACATCTCTCTAGTATATTTGGATTGACAAATATAATTTCCATCATCTCCTTGATTAATTTACAATCCAAGGAAGTAATTCAATTCTCCCATCATACTCATTTCAAATTCAGCCTGCGTGATCTTTGAGAAACCTTGACATAGTTTTTCATTAGTAGCTCAAAATATAATATCATCTACATAATTTGAACTAGCAAGATATCATTGTCAACATTTTTGAAAGATAAAGTAGTGTCAACCTTTCCTCTCTTCAATTTATGATCACCTAGGAATTTGCTCAACCTTTTATACTAAGCTCTTGGAGCTTATCTTAAACCATACAATTCCTTGGTGAGCTTATGGACATGATTAGGTTGATCATCATTTTCAAAGTTAGGAGGTTGTTCTACATACACTTCTTCACTTAAATGTCCATTTAGAAATGCATTCTTTACATCCATTTGAAATAACTTAAAGTTCTTATAGGATGCAAAAGCGAATAACATTCTAATGGCTTCTAATCTAGCTACAGGGGCATATGATTCTTCAAAGTCAATTACTTCTTCTTGGGAGTACCCTTTATCAACTAATCGTGCCTTATTTCTTACAACTAACTCACTCTCATCTAGTTTGTTTCTAAATACCCATTTAGTTTCGATTACATCAACATTCTTTGGTTTTGGAAATAATTCTCATACTTTGTTCCTTTCAAACTGGTTAAGATCTTCTTGCATTGTTATAATCTAATTTTCATCATTCAAAGCTTGATCAATGTTACTTAGTTCTATTGTAGAGATGAGAGCAAAATGACCATAGACATTTTGCATATAACTTCTTGTTTTGACACCGTTATATATATTTCTTATAATTTATTTTATAGGATGAGTAGTAATAAATCTTAAATCAGTAGGAAGTTGATAGGGAACATTTCCTACTCTTACCTCCTCTTCATTTTATGAACTTTGTATGTCTTCACAGTTTGTGATATCTTCTTGATCCTTCAATTTGAGCTTCTTCATATTTGTTACAGCTTCATTTGCATCACTATCACACTCCTTTCTAGGGGTTAAAGTTGCTTTATCAGATTTAACATGTATAGACTCATCTACAACCTGTGTTTTCTTAATGTGGACTCTAAAGGCTCTACTATTAGAAGAGCAACTAAGAAAGATAAATTTATCGCTTTTTGGATCAAATTTTCCAAGGTTATCTTTTCCATGATTCAGCACATAGCATAAGCATCCAAAAGGATGGAAATATGAGATGTTTAGTTTTCTTCCTTTCCAATGCTCATATGGGGTTTTCTTTAAGATTGCTCTTATAGTAACCTTATTCAGCACATGGCAAGCTATACTAACTGCTTCTCCTCAGAATCTTTTGGATAATTTACTTTCATTCAACATGGTCTTTGCCATTTTCTATATTATTCAAATCTTTGTTTCCACAACTCCATTTTATTGAGGAGTTCTGGGGGATGAGAAACTATGGTGAATTCGTATTTAATCACAAAAATTAATGAATTTTCCGTTCTCAAATTAACCACCATGAATAGTGTGGATGGATATAGTTTACATTTGTTTATCATTTTGAACTAGCTTTGAAAATATATAAAATATTGAAAATGCTTCATCTTTGCTAGTCAAGAGAATTACCCATGTAAATCTAGAGTGGTCATCTACTATCACATATGCATATCTCTTTCGTCCAAGGGTGACTATTTCTGATGGTTCAAGTAGTTTCATATGCAATAGCTCTAGGGGTATGGATGTAGATACTTTATTTTTAGGATGGAAGGATACTTTGGTCTATTTTAACAATTGACATTATTTGCATATTTGACTTTTGTCATAGTTTAATTTTGGTAGACCAATCACAAGACCCTTTTTCAACAAAGATTTGATATTTGACATATTGATATGTCTCATCTTCTTGTGCCATACCCATGGATCATCCTTGACTGCAATTAAGCATTTTTCAACTATATTATCTAGTTGTACTAGATAAATATTTTCATGCCTTTTTCTGTTGAACAGTAAATCATTGCCTATACTATATACATTATATGCAGATGGTTCAAACACAACTTTGTGACCCTCGTCACATAATTGACTAATGCTTAGCAGATTATGCTAGAGTCCTTCTATGTATAATACATCCTCTATGCATTCATTAAATAAACCATTAATTTTACCTATTCCCTTGATAAGGCCTTTATCATTATTGTCGAATGCTACTGTTCCTCCATTCATTAGCTTCAATTCTTTGAACAACTTCTTGTTCCAAATCATATATCTCGAACAACCACTAACCATGAGCCATGCATTTCCAGATGTAGCTTTGAGACTTAACTACATTCAAAGCAAATTTTTTTCTGACCTTGTTGGTACCCAAGTATTGGGCCCAATGGTGTTAGTGGAATTGTGTGATATAAGTTTGTACTCATTCCTTGCGTTTCCATCTTATCTTAGCACATTTTATTTGCATCTTTTGGCGCAGCAATCATACACTTTATGTCTAATTCTATTGCAGAAATAGAAACTTGTTTGGACTTTGCTAGGTACAATATATTCCATCAGTTTCTTTATCCCGGGATATCCCATGAGCCTTCTAATGTTTGGACAGTTGTTCCTTTCTTCTGAGGTTCACTCCCTTGGACCATCTCGCAAATTTCTATAAATTTTTATCATCTAACTGTTCACAGCCAAGTCCCTTTCTACTGGTTTGAGTGGTCATTCTCATGAACTTAGTCATAGATTCTCCTGGATTGGAGAATTTACTCAACATACTATTTAATATCTCTATCTCTTTCATTTAGATTTCCGACTTCTTTTTATAGAGATAGATTTCTTTTAACCAGTATAGAATTTACTTTGACAATTACATCAAAGTGTCTTTTATTTTGACTAAGTTTTTGGCTAAGTGATTCAGACTCACTGAAGAGAGAATTATATGATTGTTGAAACTCATCAAACTTTTTTCATCTGACACAAGTGCTATTTGAGCTTGAAGAGTTAGAACTATATGAGTAATAGGAGTTTACCTTTGTCTCCAGCTCTGTTGTGCATTTCTTTTTTATTATGATTTTATCTATTTGTTCATTCTCCATTTAGGTTATGTAGCATATTCTTACGAGGTGTCTGACTTCATTGTCACCTATCTCACTTGAGCTAATCCCTAATGATTCTTTATCATTCTGTACATTCCTCTAGCTTGGTTTCTTTTGGACTTCTTGAGGTATTTCTTTTCTTTTTTATCATTCTTCTCATTCATATTTACTTTTTCCTCAATGGGACACTCTGGAGACATGTTTTTGATCCCTCCACATCTATAGCATGTGGGCAAATCCTTTTTTTATCCCTTTTCTTCTATTATCTATGTTAACCCTTTGAGGTACTGCTTCTTGCAAATTTTCTGAAATTTCTGACCAGCATTGCCATATCATCTTTAGATTATGATGCCAGATCACTATTGCTTTCTTTGTTCACTTTCAGAGCAATACTTTTCTGTGACTTTGTTGGCTCCTCCCTTTTGTTCTTGATTAGCTCGTGTGACATAATGAGCTGATAAGATTGTCTACAAAAGAGTATTTAGGTCCTTTGCTTCCTCTATTATTGTGATCTTTTGGTTCCTTGAATTTGGTAGTGCTCTTAGTATCTTCATCACCTATTTAGAATTTGTAGCTTCTATTTCAAAACCTTTTAAAGTGTTAGCAACCTTAGAAAAATGAGCATACATTTCAGAAATACTTTCTCCTTCTTTCATCCTAAAGTTTTCTAGTTCTCCTATCAACATATTTCTTCTAGTTCCCTTAACTTGTGAGGATCCTTCATAAATAGATACTAATTTATTCTAGATGCCTTTTGTAGTAGTGTAAGCGGATACTCTATTAAACTCAAATGAAGATAGTCAACAAAATAAAGAGTTCATTGCCTTTGCATTATTTTGGACTAAGGTGGCTTCCTCTTCAGTCCATGCATCTACTTCAATAGTGGGAAGAGTGATTCTGACTTTAATAGCCTTCCTAGACTCCATATCATTCGCTATAATGAATTTCTCCATAACTTCCAGTAAGCGAAGTTAGTTCCATCAAATAGGGTGGCCGAGTAGATGGTTGCCCCTCGGCCAATATTTGTAATAAGGATGATGGGTTTTCCATTGGATCATTACATGTTTATGTAGTTTTCTCTGATACCGCTTGTTAGTCTTGAAGGTCAGGCAAAAACCTAAGAGGGGAGGGGTGAATTAGGTACTTAAAAATTATTTCTCAACCCATTTAAGATTAATTGTCCCTCTAGCAATCAATCACTCAATCAACAAATGTACAAATAAATAGGACACAATGTTTTTTATAATGGTTCAAGTAAACACTTTACTCCATTTTTCCAAGAATACTTTTCTCTTAGTTCTTGTGTTCCATTATTCCCAATAGTAGAAATACAATAATGCTCCCAGCACTCTTCTAGATTCTAGCTCTAGGGTGCATAAACAAAGTATTCCCAACACTCTTCTAGATTTTAGCTTTAGGGGCATAAACAAAGTGCTCCCAACATTCTTCTAGATTCTAGCTCTAAGGGACGTAATTATAATGTTCCCAGCACTCTTCTATATTTCAGCTCGAGGGGGCGTGAATAAATAGCTCTTATCTGTACTCAGACATTCACAGCTCTTCTTGAGTCTAGTCTCAACCACTAGCTCAAGAAATTTAAAAAGATGAATATCAAACGTTTAAGCACAAGAATTTCTCAATAAGCACAGGGGAAGGTTTTTGAAAATTGAATACAAAAGTAAATGATCTTCGCAAAGGTAGTTGAGAGCCTTCAAGGAAAGTTGACGAAGGTTTAAATGCAAGGCTCTTGACTCTTGAAAGATTGCAGAAGGTTTAGCTCAAATCAGTAAATACTCTCAAGAAGATTTTGAATGATCTTATCAATTACTTTGTAAGTTCCTCCTGCTCCAACAATGCTTTATTTACAACTACTTTGAATTCTAGTCATTGGTGGTAGGTTAGCTCCACTAATGACAAAAGATGTTTTGAGTGGCATATTTTGAATGCTCTGGCTTCTACTTAATCCTTGTATGTTGAAATGTCTACAGTGCCAACTTTGGAGAAGATGATTTCTAGTTTCTTAATAAGCTTTAGTCAAGATTTGCAACAATGGCTGAGTTTTACATTAATATGGAAAGAACATTATTAATGTTGAGCGAAAACCAATGATTCATCCTGACCATTGCTCATCTTTTACTTATGTCAGATGAAGTATCTGTCCAGCTTTTCATGAGACAAAGTTTCTTCATCTTTTGATTTGTCTTTCATGAGTAGTAGACGAATCATCTTTTCCAATGCTGGCAGATGAATTATCCTTTCCAGTGCTTTATCTGTTGAACTGTAGAAACATAGATATCTCATTTTTTCAGCGCTTTGTCTGTTGAGTTGTCTGTTGTAAGTAACAAATAGTGTTGGAGAGTAGACAGATTTCCTTCATTACTTCATCTAATGGGTTGTTTGTTATAAGTGACAGACTAAGCTTCATGGCACAAATAAATTTTTTCACGACTTTGTCTATTGGATTATCTACTGAGTTTATCTTTGAACAGACAAAACTTTGTTGCTCCACCAGATGAACTTTTTTGCTCTACCATATGATTCTTATTTCTCTGCTTTGTCTATTGATAGTAGACGATCATTAGCTTAACTATGATAGACAAAGTCTTTGCTCTGCCACATGATCATTTCATTGCTCCTCTAGAAGATCTTCAATCCTTTCTCTGTTCGCATTAGATGACCATTGGCTTAACTATGGCTTGCTTGTGATAGATAAAGTTTGTGGTATACATACTGTTTTGCATTTGTCAAATATAGTCTTCCACTTTAATAGATGAATGGAAATAGCTAAATCCTTTTCATTCATGTTTTTTCTATTAGTAATACTTCATTTGTTGTTTTATGTTTACCCAAGCCTTGTCGTCATGGAATATGTTTTCTGTGCTCATTTTTCTTAAGACCTGCAACTTGATTCTGTATGCTAAAATCTTAGTTACAACCATTAGCATATAATCTTTAATCAAGTTTTGTTTGTCATCGAAACTATGTATTTATATCAATAATATATTTTATCATTTTGACATGCTAATACAATTTTTCATAGATAACTCGATATACAACATACTTGAATCATATCAAATTACAAATTTATATTCATCATGGGGGATTGCAACCCTAAATTCAACAACCCATCATGAAGATCATTGTCCAATCATGACTATGAGCACCAATGCTCGATTAGGCTCCGTCATCTAACTTGTTAGCTAAAAGCCACAAATAAAATAGGGTGAATCTGGGAAAATTTAGTAAGTAGGCAAGAGAGAAAATAATAATCAATAATCCAATAAAATAACATGCTCAAAACTGAGACATGTATAAATCCATGACATGCTAAATTATGTGACAATGCAACATGCTCCCACGCACATTTTCTCATAATCCAAGCTCATACAACCTCATCCTCAAAAGCAAGACTCATCTACTGCCTTACCATCAGGGCATCCTCATCCATACACATTCTTCATCATCATATCATTACCTAAGGCTAATTCTTTCTCAAGATCATCAGCAAATTGCCCTAACAATCAAGACTCTACTAGTAAGTCATGCTTATTAAGACATATATGTCAGCAACATACTCACAATCAAGACTCACTAGGAACAAGACTGCTACTCTGTCCCTTCTTTGACATGCACTGGTCCCTCCCTGTACCCCCAACTATGAAGCTTGCTAGGTCCACAATAGTCTCTTAGTGTCATCCATGGCACCCCACCATCATAGCTCCACAGGGATCATAGGTTCACCAACCACATCTACTAAGGAGATCAAGTGAATAATACTCATAAGTCACAAATCATTTCCCACTCAACTATCATGCACCGCGCCATCTAGGCCTATCCACACTTCACTAGCATCACATCATGTCCATGCCATCCAGGCATCTCTACACCTTATTGGTGTTACATCAAATCCATGCCATCTAGGCATCCATGCTTCCTACGGTGTGATATCATGCCTGTGCTGCCAAGGCATAACTACACTCATTAGTATCATATCATATCCACATCATCCTAGCATCCATATCCTATCTATGCCACCTAGGCATATCATATCATATTAGCATCACCCAGGCATCTCATATCATATCTATGTCATCTCGGCATATTCTATCATGTCCATTTCCCAATTACACAACCACACCAGATCCTCTACCATGCCCTCCAGGCTTTACAATCATCAAGGTATTCCCACATATCACATGACTCCATTCATGTCCATTATGATCCATGACTCATAATGTAAAATGTACTGCAATGCAATATCAAAGCATTTCAAATGAACATATTGCTAAATCCAAATTTCAAGTAAACACATAAAAATACATCGTTTCATCATTCTAAAGAATGCCCATATACAAAATTATAAGACACTCACTATCCCAGCAATCCACACTCTCACACAATATAATAAATATCATTCTATGTAAAATCATGGGATACTTTCTGTACTCATCAATCCACGCATTCACATAATATAATAAGCATCATTTTGTATAAAGCACATGATAATCTCTATCCACAATCATCTATACATTCACACAATATAATAAATACCAGTTAATGCAAAATCATGGGATACTCACTATCCCCAATAATCCACACATCACACAATATAATAAACATCATTAAAAACATGGTACCTATAATCATGGGATACTTATTATCTTAACCAATCCACACATTTACACATAAACAGTAAAAGGAGCCTACTTACCTTAATGGAGTACAATTTCACAAATCTTCAAGTTCCATGACTTAGCCTTCGATCAATGTTCAATGGTCCTACACATATAGCATGCACCAAACTTCAATTTACATATATTGCTCATGCAAAGGTAGCTCTAATCAAATCATTTCTAATCAATTAAACATAAATTTCTAGATGGCATGATCTATCCATACTACTGTCCATTCATGGGATAATTTTCTAAATGCATATCCAATAAAATTTCTGCTGGTCTTGAAGGTAAGGCGAAAACCCAAGAGAGGAGGGGTGAATTAGGTACTTAAAATTAATTCTCAACCCATTTAGGATTAATCATTCCTCTAGCAATCAATCACTCTATCAATAAAGGTACAAATAAATAAGACACAATAATTTTTATAGTGGTTCTAGTAAACACTCTACTCCATTCTTCCAAGAACACATTTCTCTTAATGTCTTGGGTTCCACTATTACCAATAGCAAAAATACAATAGTGCTCTTAGCACTCTTCTAGATTCCATCTCTAAGGAGCATAAATAGTGCTCCCAGCACTTTCCTAGATTCTAGCTCTAAGGGGCATATTCACATTGCTCCCAGCACTCTTCTAGATTCCAGCTCTAGGGGGCATGAATAAATAGATCTTGTTTGCATTCAAATAGTCACAACTTTTCTTGAGTCTAGTCTCAAACACTAGGTCAAGGAATTTTACAAGAAATAAATATCAGAAGTTTAAGTACAAGAATTTCTTAGTAAGTATAAGGAAAGGTTTATGAAAATTGAATGCAAAAGTAAATGATCTTCCCAAAGGTAGTTAAGAGCCTTCAAAGAAAGTTAAGGAAGGTCTGAATGCAAGGCTCCTGACTCTTTAAGGATTGTAGAAGATTTAGCTAGGATCGGTAAATGCTCTCAAGAAGATTTGAATGATTTTCTCAATACTTGGTTAGTTTCTACTGCTCCAATGATGCTTCATTTATCGCTACTTTGAATTCTAGTCATTGGTGGTAGGTGAGCTCCATTAGTGACAAAAGACATTTTGATTAGCATATTTTGAATTCTCTAACTTCTGCTTAATCCTTGTATGTTGAAATGCCTACAGCACCGTCCTTAGAGAAGAGGCTTTTTAGTTTCTTAATAAGCTCTAGTCAAGTTTGCTATAATGGTTAATTTTCATCAATATGGAAATAACATTATTAATGTTGAGAAAAGACCAATGAATCTTCTTGACCATGCCAATCCTTTACTTATGACAGACAAAGTATCTATCCAGTTATTCATAAGATAATATTCCTTCATCTGCTGGTTTATCTTTCATAAGTAGCAAATGAATCGTCCTTTCCAATGCTTTGTCTGTTGAACTGTAGAAGCACGAATGTCTTATTTCTTTAGCACTTTGTCTACTTGGCTATTTGTTGTAAGTAATAGATAGAGCATTGGAGAGCACATGGATTCCCTTCATTACTTCATGTAATGGGTGACAGACTAAGCTTCAAGGCACAAATGAATTTTCTTCATGGCATCATCTATTAGATTATCTGCTGAGTTTATCTTTGAGTAGACAAAACTTTGTTGCTCCACCAGTGAACTTTTTTGCTCCGCCATATGATTCTTATTTCTCTGCTTTTGTCTGTTGATAGCAAACGATCATTAACTTAACTGTGATAGATGAAGTCTTGTTTTTCCCATACAATCCTTACTTCTCTGCTTTGTCTGTTGACAATAGATGATCATTTGCTCAGTTATGATGGACAAAGTCCATGCTCTGCCACATGATCCTTTCATTGCTCTACTGGAAGATCTTCACTCCTTTGTCTATTCACATTCGATGACCATTAGCTTAATTGTGGCTTACTTGTGATAGGCAAAGTCTATTGTATGCATGTTGGTTTGTATCCATCAGATATAGTCTTCTTCTTTGACAAATTAATGGAAATAATCGAATATTTTTTATTCATGCTTTGTCTATTGGTGATAATTCATCTTTTGCTTCTTTGTTTGCCCAAGCCTTGTTGCCATGGAATATTTTTTTTATGTTCATTTTTCTTAAGACTTGCAACTTGATTCTACATGCTAAAATCTTGGCAACAACCATTAGTACATAATTTTTAATCAAGTTTTGTTTTTCATTGAAACCTTGCATTGATAACAACATTCTCTCCCTTTTTGATGATGACAAAACTTGATTAAAAATTATCTCATAACAGATAATCTCCCCTTAAATGTCTGTAGATAAAAAAATGCTTGTAGTGTTTAATCATTCCACAAGTTGCTATCATCTGATGTTTCCCTATCTTGTTTTATAAATGATTATTTGGAATGTTCTCCCCCTGATTAGTTAAAGATTATGCTTTGTTTATATTTCCTTTTTGATATAATTTGCACAGTCTTTCCCCCATTTTTGTCATAAGCAAAAAGAAATATCCACTCTGAGTAAGATACTTAACAAAGAGAAGTAGCCAGAGAATAATGAAAATATTTTATTTTATTTTAGTACAAACAAAGCTATAGATAAGAAGACAAACAACTCAGCCTGCATGGAAAGAGCAAGAGAGGTTGTGTGTGAGACTACGAAGGAGTGGGTGGTGGTGTTGGAGACCTTTGTATCACCATGAGCGAGATACAAAGTTTCAAGGGAAGAGGGGAAGGAGATGATAATGAGGCTATTGGAGCCTCCTTTCCCCTCTCTTCAACAGTCCTAGCTAATGATGAAGTTGGATCTGGGGGTAAAAGTGGCTGAGATATAAGTTATATTCTTAAGAGCCACATCTTGAAGAGAAATACTTCTAATGGTAGAGATGATTTAGAATATTATTATAAGCATAAGTAATATTATCCTAGCAAGAGAACTAAGGAGACATCCTTGGATGCTTCAATTTTCACCACACGATTGTCTGCCTTTCATATCTTCCTTCTAAATGCCTTTCCTTGATGTATTTCATCTTTGTAGTGCAAAGAAGGATTGTGATTCGGGGGTTAAAAAAGATTGAATATGAGGGCAATACGAGGTAGTTAATATGATTTTCCAAGAAAGGGAGAATAACTCATGCTAAAAATAGAATTGGATATGATAACCATAGCTATAAGTTAATCTAGCAAGACACGAGGGATACTCGACCTCAAAAATCAAAATTCAAATGAAATGCGATGAGAGCACTGTATATGGATAACTTACTTTGTTTGAGACAAAGTTTAGCCTTTAGACAACATATTCATCATTGTAATTTGAAACATCAAAACATGAGAGATTTCACTTTCAGATCATCACGTTAGTCATGTCTAATTCTCCTCTAATGTTGTAGAAGGTATATAATGACAATGGAATAGTTAAAATATTAGCAAGTTGACTATTTGTGGGCACATATTCTAGACATATATCATGTTTTTCTACATGATCTCTAATAAAGTGGTGCCTAATTTCTATATGCTTGGTTGTCGAATGTATAATAGGATTCTTTGTCAAGCATATCGCACTAGTGTTATCACATTTAATGGGTATGTCACTATAGCTCTGACGATAATTGAGAAGTTGTTTCATCCACAATAATTGAGCGTAACAACTTCTAGCCGCTATATATTCAGCCTCAGTTGTAGAGAGAGCAACACTAGTCTTTTTTCTAGATAACCATGATACTATACTATTTCCTACAAATTAACAGGTTCCACTAGTACTTTAATATAGTTTTTGATCTACGAGTTTACATTTTTCATCCTTGTCTAGCCTTGTTGATGTGGTCAATGGAGTGCTTGCTGCCTTAATTTCTTCCATTTTGAACTCCTTCAACATCTCTCTAGTATAGTTGGATTGAGAAATATAATTTCTACCATCTCCTTACTTGATTTACAATCGAAGAAAGTAATTCAATTCTCCCATCATACTCATTTCAAATTCAGCCTGCATGATCTTTGAGAAATCTTGACATAGTTTTTCATCAGTAGCTCCAAATATAATATCATCCACATAAATTTGAACTATCAAGATATTTTTGTCAATATTTTTGATAAAAAAATAGTGTCAACCTTTCCTCTCTTGAATTTATGATCACCTAAGAATTTGCTCAACCTCTCATACCAAACTCTTGGAGCTTGTCTTAAACCATAGAATGCCTTGGTGAGCTTATAAACATGATCGGGTTGATCATCATTCTTAAAACCAGGAGGTTGTTTGACATCCACTTCTTCACTTAAATATCCATTTAGAAATACACTCTTTACATCTATTTGAAATAACCTAAAGTTCTTATAGGATACGAAAGCGAGTAGCATTCTAATGGCTTCTAATCTATCTATAGGGGCATATGATTCTTCAAAGTCAATTACTTCTTCTTGGGAGTACCCCTTATTAACTAATCATGCCTTATTTCTTAGAACTAACCCACTTTCATCCAGTTTGTTTCTAAATACCCATTTAGTTCTAATTACATCAACATTCTTTGGTTTTGGAACTAATTCCCATACTTTGTTCCTTTCAAACTGGTTAAGCTCTACTTACATTGCTATAATCTAATTTTTATCATTCAAAGCTTGATCAATTTTAGTTGGTTCTATTGTAGAGATAAGAGCATAATGACCGTAGACATTTTGCATAGACCTTCTTAATTTGACACTGTCATATATATTTCCTATAATTTATTTTTTAGGATGAACAATAATAAATCTTAAATTAGTAGGAGGTTGATAGGGAACATTGCCTACTCTTACCTCCTCTTCATTTTCTAAACTTTGTATGTCTTCATAGTTTGTGCCATCCTCTTGATCCTTTAATTTGAGCTTCTTTATATTTGTTGTAGCTTCATCTGCATCACTATCACACTCCCTTCTTGGGGTTAAAGTTGCTTTATCAAATTTAACATGTATGGACTCATCTACAACCTGTGTTTTCTTAATGTAGACTCTAAAGGCTCTACTATTGGAAGAGTAACTAAGAAAGATAACTTCATCCTTTTTTGGATCAAACTTTCCAAGGTTATCTTTTCCATTATTCAGCACATAGCATAAGCATCCAAAGGGATTGAAATATGAGATGTTTGGTTTTCTTCCTTTCTAAAGCTCATATGGAGTTTTCTTTAGGATTGCTTTATGGTAGCCCTATTTAGCACATGGTAAGCTGTACTAACTCCTTCTTCCCAAAATCTTTTAGACAATTTACTTTCATTCAACATGGTTCTTACCATTTCTTGTATTGTTTGATTCTTTCTTTCCACAACTCTATTTTGTTGAGGAGTTTTAGGGGATGAGAAACTATGGTGAATTCCTGTTTCATCATAAAAATCAATGAATTTTTTGTTCTCGAATTCACCACCATGATCACTTTGGATGGATACAATTTATATTTGTTTCTTATTTTAAACTAGCTTTGAAAATGTATAAAACATTGAAAATGCTTCGTCTTTGTTAGTCAAGAGAATTACCCATGTAAATCCAAAGTAGTAATCCATTATCATAAATACATATCTTTTTTCTTCCATGGGTGACTATGTCTGATGGTCCAAATAGATCCATATGCAATAGTTTTAGAGGTCTAGATGTAGATACTTCATTTTTAGGATGGATGGATACTTTGGTCTGTTTTGACAATTATCAGGATTTTCATATTTGATTTTTGTGATAGTTTAATTTTGGTTGACCAATCACAAGATCCTTTTTCCATAAAGATTTGATATTTGACATTTTTATGTCCCATCCTCTTGTGCCATACCCATGGATCATTGTTGACTATAATTAAGTATTTTCCAACTATATCATATATCATCCAGATGTACTCGATAAATATTTTCATGACTTTTCACTGAATAGTAAATCATTGCATATACTGAATACATTACATGTAGAAGGTTCAAACACAACTTTGTGACCCTTGTCACATAATTGACTAATGCTTAGCAGATTGTGCTTGAGTCCTTCTTTATATAATACATCCTCTATGCATGCATTGAATTAACCATAAATTTTATCTATTCCCTTGATAAGGCCTTTATCATTATTTTTAAATGCTACTATTACTTCATCCATTGATTCAATTCTTTGAACAGCTTCTTGTTCCCAGTCATATGTCTCAAACAGCCACTATCCATGAACCATGCATTTCCAGACATAACTTTGAGACTTACCTGCATTCAAAATAAAGTTTCTTCTTACCTTATTGGTACCCAAGTATTAGGTCCAATGGTATTAGTGGAATTGTTTGTGGTATAAGTTTGTACACATTCCTTATGTTTCAATCTCATCTTAGCACCTTTTGCTTACATATTTTTCATATAACAATCATACACTTTATGTCCAATTCTATTGCAGAAATAGCAAGTATTTCGGACTTTTCAAGCTGCAATATATTCCACTGGTTTTTTTATACAAGGATATCTCAAGAACTTTCTAATGTTTAGACATTTTTTCCTTTCTTTTATGAGGTTCACTCCCTTGGCCCATCCAGAAAATCTCTATAAGTTTTCATCATTTAACTGTTCATAGCCAAGTCCCTTTTTGCTAGTTCGACTGGTCATTCTCATAAACTTAGTCATAGACTCTCCTAGATTAGAGAATTTACTTAGCATATTGTTTAATATTTCTATCTCTTTCTTCAAATATCCAACCTCCTTTTGTAGAGATAGATTTCTTTTTGCCAGAATGGAATTTACTTTAACAGTTGCGTTAAAGTGCCTTTGCTTTTGAGAAATTTTTGGGCTAAGTTATTCAAACTCACTGAAGAAAGAGTTATATGATTGTTGCAACTCATTAATTTTTTGCATTTGACACAAGTGTTATTTGAGCTTGAAGATTCAAAACTGTAACACCTGTGGTATTTGAAATCTACTCATGTTAAAATAATTAGAGTTTACTCTCCAACCTCCTTTTGTAGAGATAGATTTCTTTTTGCCAGAATGGAATTTACTTTAACAGTTGCGTTAAAGTGCCTTTGCTTTTGAGAAATTTTTGGGCTAAGTTATTCAAACTCACTGAAGAAAGAGTTATATGATTGTTGCAACTCATTAATTTTTTGCATTTGACACAAGTGTTATTTGAGCTTGAAGATTCAAAACTGTAACACCTGTGGTATTTGAAATCTACTCATGTTAAAATGATTAGAGTTTACTCTATGAATTCAATAAGTGTCACTATTTTGAGTTATATAAAGTCAATGAGAAGAAAAGAACTTAAGTGATGAAATTTAGCAAAAGCATATTTATGATCAATATGAATGGCCTAAAATAGTCATCATATGTATTGTAAGGTGTTTGGAACATTGGATTGAGCATTGAATGCAATTTGAAATAAAAATGGCCTATGGATTTACTTATGGTAGAAAAAGGTCGATAAAAATAACTAAATATGTGATTCTTGGTAATTGACCTCAAATGAGGTAGAAAATGGTATGAACGTGTTTCCTTTCATGTATGTGATGTGTGGGAAGTGATTTTTATAATGTTGAAAGTGTTTTATGTGAAATGGGTTCATTGATGGTTTGTATAATTAAAAGTTTTGAATTTGAATAGTTCCTCATAATGAATGGGTTATTGCTTAAGTTTGGTGGTGAGAATTAATTTCTTAAATGAGTATTTGAATATGATTATGTATGAAATTAATGAAAAATATAATTATTGAAAGTCTAAGAATGAAAGATTAGAGAAAAAGTGGAAAATTTGGATGAAAACTAACGAAGCACAAGTTTATATTATGAAAATGGTGAATTTAAAAAAGGCATCATTGTGATTGAATTTTGATATAGATAATGGACTAGTTTGAAATAGTGTTCAATGAAGTTGTAGATTATAAAATTATCTATCCAATGAAAGAAAGATCACTTGATTTTAATATCATATGACAAAGTTATGACTAATACAACGAACCTATTCTAGATGACTTAAAAAATAACGAGATGAATGAGATGGGTTAACTTTATTTAACTGTTTGACATGTTGTGGTTGTTTTGTAAAACATTGTTAATATGAACGTTGTATCTCTTGAAGTTAGCTATCTAAAGCCTCAAAGATTAAGTAATTTGGATATTATATGTAAAAGTTATGATCAAATTAGTAATACTATGTCGGAACAGAATTTTCCTACCACGGTAAGGCTTTAGAAAATCATTTTTATTGGCATACAACAAATCCATGCCACGTCATAGCTTTTCCCTACCATGGCAAGGCTTTTCCCTACTGTAACAAGGCAATTTCTTACTATGGCATGGCTTCAAAAGTGTATTTTTGGCCTATCTAGCAAGTTCGTGCTGCGGTACGGCTTTTCCCTATCATGGCATGGGTCTTGTGGTGCATTGGAGCACTAGAAAATCCAATCTTTTTAAGCCTCAAACTCGTTCCATTTTCATTCCATTCTATTCTATTTTCTCCCCTAACGCCGTTCTTCCTTCCCTAACTCTATTATACCCAATTTGTCACCAATTTTGCTAATAAGCATGGGGATTAAGATGAGTAATCAAGTCGGCATATCTCTCAGCTTGGATTTTTATGTTGAATGGTGGGTAGTGGAAGAAGTGTTTTAGAACATATGAAAGTGTATATTATAATGTATACACTGTATTGATTATTGACTGAATAAAATGTTATGGATA
>JAYJMB010000814.1:1446-17521 GCA_036873735.1 Pouteria campechiana | reverse complement strand
CCAATTGTATGATGACAACAGTCAATCTGCAAGAAACAGCAGAGGCAGAATCCAACAAAGCCAAAGGAAAAGGCAGAAGTATAAAAACATAGGAAAATAGTTTCTGCTACAGAAAAGGCAGTTTGAAGGGAGATTCATACCAACAAAGCAATACCTAATAAAAAGGAAGTGATTGGGGAAAAAGGAATTGTGGCAGATTGGCACGTCCCATGTCTCTGACTAGATGTGGACATCAGTGAGGTGGTGATGCTGTAGGATAAGAGTTGAAAGAGCCAAAAATAAGATGCAAGCTTAACCTGGAAATTTGCAGGAGCTGTTCACATGTAAAAGAACTCGTAACAATCAAAAACCTATTACAAAATAAAAATCCCTGAAAGTTGACAACAAAGCCTTAGCCTGCTGAGTCCAATTCAGCTTTAAGCCTATCATCTTGGCCCTTAGGCTAAGCCCTGGCATTGCATACATGGCCCAGTCTCCACCTTGACCTGTTGTTATAGTGGAATCATCTAAAACTAGCTCAATATATGAGACATTCTTGAAAATTATGTAGCCGTAATCTCCAATCGAGCAAGTCATCTATCATTAAGACACCCCTGGATTCATTCTTCTAAAATGTCCATTTCTTTGTCCATGCTTGATCAGCTTCAATCAACATATCAATTACTTCAAGCAGAAAACAAGGGGCCAGAATTGCTAGGTCCATCTTAGGCTCCAACAAGGTTAAGGCCCTCAGTGTCAAGCCTGTAGCTAAGCCTGGCTGGTTGCAACACTTATGTTTTACCACCCTGAATATTTTATCATTAACCATCTTCGCTATATGCTTTCAACGATGGCCAGATGTGTAAAAATATGTTAAGTGATTTTCTCCTATAATTAACACAGTCTGCCATAGAAATAAAGAGTAAGAACTCTCAGCTTCCATGATTCCCATCCCATTAAAACACCAAGGGAGTGTTTGGTAATGAGGAAAAGTATTCCACCTTTTCCATCACCTTTTGAAGTAATTTGATACCTTAACAAACAATCTCACTTTTCCTTATCATTACTCATAGTTTCAACCATTAGTTTTTTTTAAAATACTTATTTAATCTTATTTGCTTTATTTCTAATTATTGTGCGTTATTACATGACATCATTTCCCTTACTTTTCCATATTCCTTTCTTTCCTACCTTTTCCTCATTCCCAAACACACCCTGAATAGCCAACAAAAAGGCATAAATTCTCTGGTTTCGAATTTTCTGGTTTCAAGGATCTAAGCAGCAGCTTAGAATAGGAAGTGGATCAATATGCGTCTGAACAATCTGTGCTTTCAGGAAGGGGATTCTTCCTCATGAATTCTCAAACCCAAAAACATGGACGCATGTTATGAGGAAAGCAATAAAAAGAATTTCCATGCGTACTTATTGAAAAAGATTAAGATCTCCAAGATGCTATCACACTTTGGCCACCTGGGATGCATCTGGATCTTCGTGCAGTCTTAATAATCATCTCCTCATACTCCCCACGCTGTAGCAATGAGGATTATCCACAAAACATTTGTAAAGTCAGATTAAATGGGGCATCACGCAACTGCTAACAGTCTAAAACAAGCACCCAAAATGAGCTCAAAAATGTTCATCCTACAGATGGTACCTAGGAAAATTAGCAATATGCATATAAGTAGATAATTTCCCCTTCATTATAAAGGGAGGCAGTACTATAAAATTTACAACTTTTGTGCAAAAAACAAGTTGACAACTCAGAGAACAATAGGTCCAGCCGTGGCAAGGTGCAAAGGGCTCTTCAAACAATAGAAGGAATTGGTTGAGCCTCAGACTGATAAGATTGACCCACCCATCATCAAAGAATTGCTTGACCTCACTTTCAGATTGATTCCTTTCAAACTATTCTTCAATCAAGCGATCTGCACATGCAGCAAACTCAAAAGAGCTTTATTGGTTGTCAACAATCAAAAGATGTCATTAATATTGAAAACACTAGGTTCAAGATACCATAAGAATCACAGCTTAAAAGAAGGATATAGTCCATGATCAAGCAAAATGGTAGAATCCAACCCATATGGGCTGACCTAATTAATTGCAACAAGGCTAAATGTAACAATATTGTTGTTTTTGATGTTGTTGTTGACAATTAATGTCAACTTCACTTAATAGTGATCAACATCCACACCTTAGATTGCATAGCCATCAATAGGGGCACTATAACTACTAGTGCTTTGGTAAGACTGGTCTCTCTCAATCTTCACATTTTTTATCATAATTTGAGATTGGCTCTTTCTTCTACATATAGAAAGAATTTACTGTAATGTATATTACTCTTTTGATATTTGTTTTTAGATGTAATCATATTCCAATAATTATGAGCTGGTGTTCTTCCCTAAACTATCATCCTGGCTAAAATCAGTGTGTGCATCCATCCACAAATTATGCATGCTTCTTAGGTTTACTGTTGTTACCATGTACAACACTATGTCTAACTTATCTACAAACTAAAAATTGAGAATCAAACTTTAAACCCTAGATATAAAAGCTGTCAGATCGTTGGTTTATTTTGAAACGCCACTACATCTAACTTGCCTACAAACTAAAAAATTGAGAATCAAACCCTAGATATAAAATCTGTCAAATCGCTGGTTTATTTTGAAATGCTTCCTAATTCATCCATAATAGTATCATTCTATATCAAGTATGATTGCTAGCATGGATGACTAATTTCATTGCAAGGTATCGCCAATGCCAAATTGAATATTTCCAAGCTGATGCATATCAATCCCTTTTAGGAAATGATGCAAAGGCCAATAATTAACTGATAGGTGTAGCATACTTGCCATTAAAATGAAAGAATTACCATGCACATCCACCCTGACTGGTTCTCTTAAAAGTAAAAATAGAATAAAATAAAATAACAGATCACCGAACTTACAAGTTTTTGATGGGAAAACTCCTAACAAATCATGGAGGTAAATTACCACACCGTCACAAGAATCACCACATTAGCTGTTGCATTTTAGGTGAAGATCAGACCAAATTTTGCTCCTTGGATGTCATGGAGATTAGCAGAATCTGGAACATGAATAAATTAGGAAACAACGATCTAAAGGAACAATTTTTATGACATACAATCTCAACCACTGACTGACAAACAGACATTAACATGGCTGCAACCACATAACCAACTAGCAGAGTGAAGATCTCTACAGCTCCATGTAATTGGTAAAGACCAGAATGTCAATCAATGTTATATCAGAACCAAATCGGAGGTTGAACAGGTCAAGTAACTGGTCTTATTCAACCAGCTCAACCATGTCTAGTCCAACCAATTTGAACTATTTCAAAGCAAGGGATGAAAAAACAGCATAGAACTTGTGGGGAATTCTGTCAAAACAGCTTCTAAGCAGCTCAAAGCAAGATGTGAATCTTCTTTCCCTGTTGAATCCAAGCATGCTGCATATAGCCAGATTTCAAGTAGAAAGGAAAAAAAGGCAGATGTGAGTCTGCTTTTCTAAGAGAATCAGTGGTGTCAGGCACACTGCACTTTTGAACTGGCATGGGAAGTTTGAAAATGAGCCGGACCAGACCAGTTCTTGGTCAGAACCACTGGAACCAGCCAATCCAGTCCACTCTGATAATATTGAGGTCAATGATGGAAATTCTTGCAGCATTCTTTCAAACCAAAAGAAAAAAAGAAAAAAGCAATATATGCATTTTGTGATAGATAAATTCTTTCCTTACTGGTTCAAGTCAAGAAAAATGAAGCTAACATAAAATAATCTAATAAAGCCATGGTTTTCTTTAAAGAATCAAATGAAGTCAAGATCTCAACCAACAATTAAGAATCATTCTTATTGAAGATGATATAGACGAATACAATCATCGAACCTAGAGGGATATCAACACAAGAATGGAATCCTCTATGATGTAGTACATACAGAACAAACCTTTACATCTCTGCATTCAAATGGTTACAATGATCATTACCACAACAATCGGCCCTGTAAAGACTGTGGTGTGATTTACGATTTTGAATTCAAATTTTCCACTACCACAATAGCCTTCACATTTTCGATTCACATCTGCAATTATCTGCATAAAAGTTGTCATCACTGCATAAAACATGAAAACTGCACCACCACTTGAACAGTAGACACATCATATGCAAAAAATATCTCTGATTCCTCAATCATGTCATACTCCACAACAATATAGCTGCATGCCCATGATCCTGTTTGGGATATCTTCAGTTTATACAATCTGCAAAGATTAAAGGAAAAATTAAAGGAAATGTCAGTAGTTTAGTCCATAATATGGGAAGATCTTGACAGAGATAAGAGCTTTACACCATGCATAGAACTATAACATATAGATATAAGGATGAAGCGAAGGGAACGAAAAATTGTGGACGAAAATTCAAACCTTGTAGCTAACCATAGGAACAGTATCTCTTTAAAATGGGTCGACCCTGTAGCTAACCATAGGAACCTCATGGAAGGACAAGGAAACCTCATGGAAGGACAAGGCCTCCGTTGCATCCAAGTCAGACCCAGCTCAGACCGAAAAAGAGATTTTGCATCCAAGGACATGCACTTTTCTTATGAATCAATAAAATCCGGATAGAAATAATGTCCAAAAGTCTAAAATGGGTCAACCACCATTCTTCTCTTCAATAGCATCATTCTTGATAGCTGCATTTCGTGTTTCTCTTCTTTTATTCTGGATTTGGTGTATATATTCTGCAATTATGACATGAAATTTTGGAGCTGGCTTGCTTGATGAGGAACAGTTAAGGCCTGACTTCTTCAAAGCCTGTGAGACATGCCTCTGAGCCTTTTGGAAGTGAACAGTACACAGAGATGGTACAGCAGCTCTAAGGACTGGCTTCCCACAAGAAACCTGTCCAGTTTGTGCACTGAAAGAAAATTTTCATTAGATATTCAATATACATTTATAATGAGAAGAAGGCACAATAGCAGTTTTCACTACTTGTAAAACAACTGATGCTTTTAGTTAATTAAATAACAGCAACTGATAGACAACAAAGGATAAGTAGAAATAAAAGCTAAATAAAAAAAATGCATTCAACAGCATCCAAAGGCCTACAGATGAGAAATATATACACAGTAAGTTGCAAGGAAAAAGCTTCATTGTTCAAGATTTATTGCAGGCAAAATCAAACAGAGAAAAAAAAAGATACATACAGTTTTGGAGTATCCAAATCAAAATCCAAATCAAAAAACTATCAGTAAAGAAAAACGCATAATAAAATCTTTCTTATGTCTCTTGGAGTAAATGTGAAAGCGGATATCAAAGGAAGAAGAAATTGAAGGATGAGAAATTGGAAGTAAATCCACAAGAGCCAATCAGCATAGACAATGCAGAAAGAGTATGTTAATTGTTAAGTGCCTCTAATTTGCCTAATGGTGGGAATCTCAATCCCCACTATTTCATAAGTCTTAGTTCAGCTGAGTTTTTTTAATGTTTAATTGGGACATAAATTCATAAAATGATAAACTAATAGATTAAATCAATATCAGGAGAAAATAGGATAGGCTTCTCAAAGGATAAATGTTGGAGAAGCAGACGGGCAGTCCACTTGACAAGAAGAAAAGGGTATGCTCTATAATTGGAAGAAAAGAGAAGATGCATATGCAGGCCCTAAGAAAACAAGAAAGGAAAGCCATCTGACAGACATACAGTAAAAAGAGGGTGTGAGCAGCCCACTTACATAAACATAGTAACAGAAAAACATCCCAGCTGAAAAATGCAGAGATATTCAAACCTCTTCAAAAAATCAGAACCTTGTGGGTCACATTCTCTATAGCAGAAATGAGAATATTAAAATGGTTATTTGTGTATTATTAATGCATGAATGTTATTATGAGCTACAAAAGCCAAGTCCACAGAGACAGAGCAGAACACATGGCATAATTTCAGCTGATCAGGATAAGGCTTACATGATGACAAGCTACGAATCAAATTGATTTTCAATTACATTTTCTGAATCTCAGCAAATGATACCCTTGACACCACGTTTATATATTATATCAAAATTTTCTTTATTTTTTCAAATTGCCATTCATAATAAACCATTACAATTAAATAACCAGCCATACAAACTTCAGCAGCCCTCCGAGACTTTCTGCTACCCGAAAGCCTATAAATTTAACTACTAAAAATCCAAGTGAATACATTTTGGATGTGTTGGATTCCATGCAACGTCATGAAATTGATGACATTTTAAACCATGCGGTTCTTTTCAATAAGAAGACACATGTTGCAACCAAAAACAAAAACACACAAAATATAAAAATTAAACAACAGTAACAGCAAGTAAACTTGTCAGAGCTCAGACATGAGTCACATGACACTAGCATAAAAACTCAACCAGACAAAATGCTAAAACTAAATAAACAACACATTAAAAAATATTAAAGAACTCTATCGATGACACAGGAGGCAATGCAACAGCTGGGCCCCCAAACTAGTAAATCCAAGGCATCCTCTTCATTCGTTGCAGAAAGCAATGCTGTTTTTGACTGAAACTTCCTATTGTATGCTACCATTTGAAATATTTAGATTGCCCAAATAGTGTATCCGACGTTATTGATGAACTAACCACATGGAATACACAACCGCTGAATAGTAGGCCCCACTCCAAAGAAAAGTATGGCCTGAACTGGTCCCAGCAGATCCAGACCATCTAAAAAATGAAGTTTGTTGGACCAATTTCGTCCTAACTCACACGCTATTAGGTAGACAATACGCATTGCCGACACCCAACTTCCCTAGACACTCAGCAACAGCCAAACATCAGTAGTTTCAAACCAACAGCATCGCCATCCAGCATCTAAACTCATCAAGGTCTTCTGAGCCATAATATTGCCATGCCACACAGAAAATGCGCTTTCGAGAATTCAATCCACCGCGGTGGGGCTGAGGCACAATCGGACAATCCAAGACGAAACACAAAACATCGACCAAAAAAGCAAGTAAAAACGCATTATTGGAAATTCAAGAAACCATCACAACAATACAAAAAACAAAAACCCTAGAATATCCGAACCAACGAGAAACGAAATCAAAGAAAGCGGAAATCCTTCAAACCTCTTGATGACATAGCCGCATGGCTTGTACAACTTCTGCTTGCTATCCGAAAGTATGTGATTATGGCAATAGCTCGTCAACGCCATCGCCTTTGACTTACACCCTACCGATGCGCACTTCCTCATTCCACCGTCTCCGCCGCCGTTGCTCCTGAAATCGCTGTGATTCTCGCCGCTTCCTTCGGCGTCGAAGCCAGAAGCAGCGGCGCCGGCAGATTCTTCTCCTTCCTTGAAAGGGCTTTTCCCGTACTTCCAGTAATACTCCCGGTACCGAGCCTTGAGCTCGTCCATGAGGGCCCAGTACTGGCTCTTGTAATATCTGGCGAGCTGCTTGACGCGCCGGGAGCGGCGGCGGAGGACTTCCTCTCGAGTCAGGGAGAGGGAGGTGCGGAGGGACGCGTCTTCTTCCGCGCCGTCGACGGCGAGGGGGACTTTGAACGGCGAAGATAGGCTGTGGAGTTTGGCATCGTTTTCTGCGACGGAGATGTTGAGAGGGTTAGGGTATTGCGGCGGCGGTGGTGGTTGCGGAGGCGGAGGGAGGGGATGGTGGTACTTGTTGGCGGAGACCATGGCGGAGAGAGAGGTGTACGAGGCAACGGAAGGAGTCATCCGGTTAAGAGCATTTTCTTTACTTATAGAAAGGCCATTTTGCGGGGCTGGAATTATCAAATCTTTCGTCCCCATTACGTAGCGGCGCACACGAATTTCATCTGTCCCATTTCGAACCCACAAATTGATAATCTAATCCGTTGAAAACTATCTTGTAATTTTCTATTTTATTTTAATTATTTCCGAATAAAATCTAAAAATAAAATACCCATTTTTTATCAATTAAATCACTGTTATCCGTTCGCAGTGTCTATAAATGCTAATGAATTTCAACTTTCGAGCTAGAAATTTCGTGAATTGGCATATTAACTATATAGATTTACAAATTTTTCTCCTGAACGGGATGGAATTGAAATCCGTGTATGATGTGGAGAGATGCACCGCGACCCCGTAAACGGCAATTTTTTAGCCCGTTGCTGGAGTCATAACTGCACTTTGGCAAGCGCTTCGGGAGTCTCTGTTGCCTGTGATCTTGGGCTGCTCAGTCTTAAAGAATCTAGATTAACAAATTGAAAATTGCATTATTAGAAAATTTATATTATGATAAAAAAATTTTAAAAAAGGAAATAATAATACAAGTACTTTTCTGGTAAAAAAAAGGGATCTTTCCCTTTACTTCATTATTTTAAGTATAGATATAGTCCAGACACTATAGTGGTCCAAATATTTGAAGAGTTTGGATTCCTCGAAAATGATTACTTCGGCTCCTGAAAAGAACATAAACGAGCGCATAAGATAATGCGAATGCGCATTAGTGGGACTGTGGTTTCCTATTAACGGCGGATTATTTAAGTGTCGGTACTCGGTTGTTTCAGTGTCATGCGCTAGCGCATTCTCCTGGTTGCTGCTAAAATGCGCCGGAGGTTGGGGAGAGAAATGAGGATCAAAGATTCAAAAGACACCCGGGACGCACTACAGCTTGCGTGGCAGACATTGGCCCGGAGTTTGGACCGTCCAATTTGTAAGCCCACCCCTTAAGATGATCTGGGCTGTTGGATACTTCTCTTTCTCAAAATCACTTGATAGTCCTGATTTGGGTGGCCAGGATCGTCTACTGGGAGTGAACAATTGGATGGATCCAAGCATATTACATACTTTGATATGCAATCTTGTGGAATTAGACTGTCCAAATCATGGCTAACACCAAAATTACGTCATGGAATAAAAGCGTGCTCCTTGTATCTTGTAATTGAATTTAATCAAATCGATGGATGTATTGTTTTGTTTTGTCAATTAAAAAGTGTCTGCCAAATCAATGTTTAGCACAACTCCAGCAATATTTAGCTACTGAGCATTGGGTCTTTTTGAGTGGCTGTGTGTGGAGCTCTATGGGTAGCCCGACTAACATCCTCCTCTCCCTTGGGAAGCCGCCGCAAAGTTTGACCGGTGGAGCGGCATTCCATGCCAATTATAGAAAATGAGAGGGGCTTATTTGTCGAAAAAACGCACGTGGAGATGAATTCACCCTCCTAATCCTAGTTAAGGGAAATGGCAAATGGTTAGAGCATGATTTCTATACAAGTTAAACCACGCTTGGATTAGTTTTCCCGGACTCACACTCCATTTGAATGGGTTTTGACAGGCGCGTTGGAACATCTAAAACATGCGCTGTTAATGATAAGACCGGGCATCATCCAAAGGAGTGCCATGGGAAAGGACATGGTGCAACTTGGGTTGGGGCAACCTGCACCTTTTTAGGGTTTAGGTTCAATTTTTTGAAATTCGGGTTCTACCCGAATTACTGTGCAGGTTGGTAGTAACCCAACCCAAACTCGCCTTAATTACTGTAGCACATATTAAGTATTATATAGTAAAAAATGCATCCCCCATTCCCCTGCCCGACGCACAAGTGCAAGTGCACCATTCGGCCAGTGTTCACTGCCGCTGCTCCCCCATCCCAGCCAGCTACCTCGCTCTGGTCCATCCCTGCCCTACTACCCCAACCTTATTGGCTACCTCTCTCTGGTCTATCCCTGCCGCTACTTCCCCCCTCCCCGTTGGCTACCTCTCTCCATCATTCTTGCTTCATTTCCATCATCATTCGGCAAAAGCCATCCGAGAAACCCATTTAGTTTTCCATTTGGAAAAACCCAACTATCTCCTCCCATCTCTTTCCATTCCAGCGAAACCCAACATTGGCCCTTTTGGTAGTCGACATCTCCTTCCCATCCGACGAGCGCCGAGCAGCAAAACCCATTTTTCAACAACTTAACCTCACTCTTTCAAAATTTTCGGTTGCTACCATAGTGTTGCTGCCCATCTGTTCATTTATCCAAAGTTACTGCCATTATTGCCAATAATCAACCCTTGCACAAGGTGGTGCATTTTATTTCATGTTCAATACCTGCAATTTTAGAATTAATCTGTGGTTGGAATGCTAATATGCATAGCCACATATCAATAAATCATCATCCACCATTGATGTTATTGCCAAATTATCAACGGACAAATTTCAGCAATAATAGTTATGTAGATCAGCATAGCATTTGACAATTATATGCATGTATTAATGTTAGGATAGAAAGAATGTATTTCAATTATGAGTACCATGCTTATTTTGAGAGGTCATGTGGACAGGATATTGTTTTTATTTATCAACTTTTGTTTATGATATTTTGTCTAATGTTGATCACGGTTACATATCAGGAGATACCATTTTTGTCTTGTCTTCTAGTAGAAATTCGCTTGTAGTCTTTGATTTTTCTAGGCAATAGCTTCATTGCTTAGTCAATTATCCTTAAAGAAACATTGACAAAATATCATTACCAATGCAACTTCAATGTTTTGTCTCTTGCCACAGACTGGAAATATTGTTGCTGCCAACATCCAGCCTTTTCAGAATCTTCCTTTCTGGTGAGCTTTCTTATTTTATTTTATTTGGATCAACCCTATAACTTTCAATAACTTATTTTTTCTAAATTTAGAGAAAGCTGACATTGGACCATTTAAGACAAATGCACACAAATGTACCTATGTGGTTCTAGCTTGTTGCTAATTAGTTTATTCTTTAAAATTTTACTCAAAAGGTATTTGTTGTTATTTTTTTCCAATTTTTTTGATATGCAGAAATACATTGAACAAAAAATCAATGGTGATGAGAAGATTGTGTGGGCTCAAATTGATATTCAAAATGAATATTTGCAAAATGGTTTTTCGTTTGGCATTATCATTCAACTCCAGTTTTCCTCAGCGACACATGTGAAATAGATATCCAGAATAGAATGTTGAACCATTCCATAAGTAAAAAGTTCCGGATGATCAATTAATAATGTCCATGTAAATCCATGGATTCTTTCAACACTTTCTATGATGTGAAAAAACTTTTGGATGTTTTAAAATTGTACTTTTTGGTCTTACTTATAAGCTGATTTTATAGCCCTATGTTTCAGCTCTTGAGATGCTAGTGAAAGATTATGCTAGAAAATATACAACAGGAGATGAGATGTTTCTGGTTTGTTTCTTAAACTTTGTCTATTTGAATATTGCTACCATCAATTTGCCATTTGTTGTTGTTAACAAGACCTCGTATTCAACAAAATTGGACCGTGTCATTTTATTTTCTATTCATCATAAGAACCAAAATTTCAGTTACTTCAAACTTCATGAATAATAACTATTGAAAATATGAGGCTGCTTTATGATCGAGCATCTATCTTGAGTTTTCTTCTAAGAAAATGAGAAGGTTTAGTGTTGTCATTTCTAGCTTGTAATCAATATATAAGGACATATTGTTTTTATATTTGTGAACATTTCTCTTGTCTTAATTGACTTTTGATTTGCATTGTTACTTCTAGCTTATAATATATAAGGACATATTATTTTCTTAATTATGAACATTTCTTTTATCTTAATTGACGTTTGATTGTAGAACCATGTAGTTAAATAGTTGTTTCAAAGTGAGATACTACAGAGTTGAAAACATCATAACTTTCCACACTTTCTGTTATATTTACTTACATCTTTTCATATCTGTTAAGAAAATGAATTCAATCACAACAGAATTTTGCATCAAATAGTACTTGAAACCATGCTTCAAGCACATTTAGTCTTCATTTAACCTCTAAATGTGGTTCAAACTTTCTTCAATGGATATAATGGAAAAGATTAAATGAAAAAATGTGCTATCCATTATATAACAGTTACATTTTAATGGGTCAGTGCATTTACCATTGCATCACATATCCTGTCATTCACAATCCAACTTCACAACTGAATAATTGTCTCATATTTTAGTATTGCTTCCATGAATTACAAGTACTTGAAATGTAACTTTTTACTTTTTTATATAACCAGAATTCAACCCAATTTAACCCTAACCCGACCTATTTAGTTAGGGTTAGGGTTGAGGTTTTAAAATTAAGATTGGATTATGGTTAGAGTTGAAGTTTTAGACATTATGTTAGGATTAAGGTTGACCTCAACCCGATATCGACTAACCCAAGTTACACGCCTAGGAAAGGATTTGGTACCGGGGCTAGTTTGGGTAGAGGAAAACTAGCAAAGGAGACAGGGTGAATTGATGGATGGTTTGATTAATTGATTAGGTCAGAAATTTTATTACTTGACAAATAATTCTCACTGCTCAGTTAGCTGTAAAAGGATGCATATTTCAGTATGTAGGGTAACGGAGAATATTATATATTTTTTCGTAAGGTCGTCCAATGTACATTTATCGAAATAAAAGGCGCGGATTCAAAAAGTTAGCCATAAGTTTCACCATTCAATGCCCTTAATCTTCCTTTTGCGTATAGAAAAATTATAAAATGCATCAGAATGTGTTTGTTTGATGTGTTTGTGGTCGAATATTATTTTTTGGTTCATATTTTAATGATCCTGACAATTTATGTGATAGGTGCCTATTTCAAACTCTTATAATAATTTTGATATCTATTAATTATAGTTCTTCAGTGGATTTTTAAAATAATAAAATTAGGTAGCAAATATTATTTTAATCAGACGTATTATTTTAAATAAATGATGAAGCATGTAGATGTTTAAAATTATTATAACATTGCTTATATACAAAATACGTGTCACATCATGTTCCCTCAGTCTAAGCATGAAAAGAGCGGAGAATTATTCTTCCCAATCAAAGCATTATTCTTCCTATTTAAAGCTATGCATCTTGTTTTTGGGAACAGTAACTCTTGCATTACCATTTTGGAAGAAAAGCCCGAAGAAGATTTTAAGAGAATAATAAATCCAAAAGATTTATTTTATTTTATTTTAATCAATCCAAGTGATTTCTTAGCTATCACATCCATATCATCATCCATTTGAATTTATCTTGAATTCAAATTATTTTAAAACTTATCAGTGTTGGGCATTGCATATTATAAAAATACTATTGCGATCAATTATTAGCTAGTCGTACATCTTAAATGTAGACAGTTAACTCATGCACCTATGGCCCCTTGATCATTATCATGCACTTGAAAATTTTTAAGCAGAAAATAAGTAATTTTATAGTTTTTTAGTGAGCCGAGGTCAAGTGGAGGTAATCTATTCTCATATAAATCTAACCCATATCTTTTATAATATAAAAAAAGTTTAGCTTTTGTCTAATTCTTTATCAAATGTATACTACTGAGTTCCTCTTGAAAATTTTATATGCTTGAAGATGTTAAGCTGATAAATATCAAACTATTCAAAGAATTGCAATCAACATGTAAACTAGTTTATAATGAAATTAAAACCATTTAAAATTAATTTTATAATTATTAATATTTTTTAAGAATATTAAAAAAATTTACTTGAAAAAGGCTTCTCCTGCTTCTCTATCACTGCACTTAAATATAAGATTATCATAATACTTAAATATAATTTGAATAGACTATAATGTCAATATAATGTGAATATGTCAATAGACCATTATATTTATAATTACATATTTCATGAAGATGTTAAAAATTATTTTAAGTGGAATCTTGTGTGCACTACATCATTTAAAATGGTATAAAAATATGTATAAAATTTGAAATTTACTTAGGTTTATTCACTTAATTATTAAAATATTATAAAATTATATACAATCATTATTACAAATAGGATGAACACTTTAAAAGGTTTAGATATTTAATTAAAAATATGTAAAATATTATAAAATCTTATACAGTCAATATTATCAACAGGATGAACACTTAAAAAGGTTTAGATGTTTCATTAAAAAATATGTGGGCCTCTTTAAATGATCATATAATTTTAATGGGTTAAAATTTATTCCTAAATAATTTTAATTTTATGATCAACATAATCTTTTAATTGAGATGATCTTTAAGATCCTAACTAAATAAATGATAATAAGATTAATGGTTAAATCGGATTTTATAAAACCATTGAGCTGGGGATCAAATTGAAAGGTTGTATCCACTTTGATTGGTAGAGATTACTTTGTTAAAGTATTCCCCTTTATGTATAATTGCATGGTGAATAGTGTATGGTAAATTATATATTAGTAAACACCCCATTTGAATTGAGCAAAGGGTGCAAAGTAATCAATATGTGACTGAGTGCGTGGAAGTTGTAGACACTCTCACACGCAAATAAATACACCCTTTATTCGTCGCTAATAATTTTATTTTGTCTGCAACATCATTTATAATTTTTTATAAGGGTGTATTGGGATGAAAAATATTTGACAAAAAGTTTATTAAAAGGGTGTATTTTAAATATAAATTAATATCATTGAAATAGAAATGATATTAGCAGAATATGTTTTTAATAAAAAATCAATGGATAATGATTAAAAATATAAATAGTAAATGAGTGATTAATACACCTCTTTTCAAATGCAACCTTTATCCAAGCACACTCCAATTCTAACTTTTGGAAAAAAAACTATTTATTCTTGTTTATTTATTTTACTGCATGTCTCACAGTTGTCAAAACCATCACATACTCATCCCTAAAGTTACCAATAGGCTTCCATCCGGAAATAATTATTAATGCCATGGATAAAGTTATTTTAAATATAAATCAAGATGAATGCCTTGAGATATGCAAGAATTTATTTAATAGCACTCCGATAAAGTTTCGAAAAAATAAATAAAATTATTTGGACAAGCGAAAAAGAGGTCTTAGACAGCATCGACAGTACATCAGTTCAGTGGCATCAATTTTGGAGGCACCATCATGAAGACAAAGGGAGCCCAATGGACAGTGGAGTAGTCTACTTCTTCGCATCAAGCATGTGGGTGGTTCATTGAAGTAAATCTCTAATACTACTAAAGCTTGCTAAGAAAAAGATAAGAAGACTTGGGTGGAAATTCAGCTACCAAAAATTGATTAACATGTCGAAATTTCTAGATTAAAAATTGGCTTAAATTGAATATAACCATAATCACTAGAAAAGAAATTGATAGCCTGACACTAGTCCCAAGGTGTCTTTTAACCCATAGATTGCCTTGACATACACACACACACAAGCAACACATCGTGAACATCTCCATACGCAATTCTCAGGGCCTTTGTTGCTTTTACGAAACGGAATCAGTACCACTCCAACCACATCAACCCAAGCTCAACTATAAAATATAATATATATATATATATATATATATATATATGCACATCCCTCAAGTACCAGCCCAGCCTCTTTATCTTACCAGACCTTCAAACAGAATTCTCAAAGAATAATTTAGGTGAAATTTAAACAATTACACTTACAAAATCATTCATTTAGATATAGGAGGAAAATATAGTAGAAGAATAAAATTAAAAAATAGAAATGATTCAAAGAGATAAGATAAGATTAATGATTAGAAATTAGATAGCATGAATAGATTTTTCGGATGAAAAATGGGGACAATAGTTTTAAACATATAATTAAAACGACACATTGCATTAAATAAGAATTCTACTCCTTTTTCACATAATCCAAGCTCGACATCAAAGCTGCTGATCATCATGGTGTTTTCCACTCTTCGCAGTGTTCTGATGGTGAGTTCAAGCACACGGACTTGAAACTAAAAGCCATGCGCGTTGATTTAATAAGAAACATAGAAACCCAGTAGCAAAAATAAATAAATAAATGAAAGGTCAGCTGAACATCGTAGAACCTTGATTAACAGTGGCATATAGCTATACTTAAAAAAGACTCCTGTAGTTCTGTTGCTAAGAAAGGCCACCATGGATCTTCCGATGTTGACCGCAGTTTTAAAAATAATGGTCGGCAGAAAGTCAAAACTACAGTAGCGAGTAAAAGCCACTTGATTTTGGCCTGTGAGTTTGGAAAAGTCACCTTTTCGGCATTTACTTAATGTTCATTGAAAAGCCATTTATTTCATAAGTAAATGGCCAGAAATTAGCATAGCGTTTGAAACTTCTCCTCGCCCTTTTACAACATGGGTTTTTTGAGTTGGATGAGA
>JAYJMB010000813.1:0-11540 GCA_036873735.1 Pouteria campechiana | reverse complement strand
AAAAAAAAAAAAACGGTTCACCCGGTTGAACCAGCCAGTCGAACCAGTCAGATCGTGAACTGGACACCTGCCAGTTCAATCACCAGTCCGGTTCTGATAACACTGATCTGGAGTCAACATTATTTTCAGATATGACATTTCTTAGAAATAAATAGTACCTCATAAAGATGAAGATGCATTATAAAAAACAGACTAAGATACATTATATAAAATTTCTAGCAATCACCAATTACAGAGACATAGATGGAGGCTGTCAAAAGGGATAAAAGAAACATGGGCCACCCCAAGATGACTTCAGGATAGACAAGAATGGCATGGCAAGATTCATGCAGTTAACACTGCTTAGTTGGAGAACAGCTTATAATGATGACGATGACCAGTGTCAGAGACATCTAATTCTTAAATTCCTTGATTCTAAACAAAACGCATCAACAGGGTGGCTTCAATTACATAAACCTGTAAAATTTTAACAGTTAACCTGGTGACATTTTCCAAAAGTTTAAAAAACCACTAATAAATGGAGTTCTCTTCTTTCCCAAAAAGGAAAAAATGGCACGCCAAAAGATAAGAAGAAAAAACAAGACCAAACTTACTAGCATGAATTGATAACACCACCCATATTTTAGGTGACAGCAGAGGTTTTAAAAACTAGTTTAGGTTGACAATTAAGCATATAGCAGCAACAATTCCTCTGTAAGAATCCATAATAGCTTTGTATTTCTTGACTAAACAAAAAATAAAAAAAGAAAGAAAGAACAGCAATTTGAGTAAATTCTCCAGCATACCATTGCAACAAGTTCTGCTATGTCAATGCTAATGGGATCAAACTCTGAATAGAGCTTCTCGCCCACATTTGTGAGGATATCCTGAAGGGTAGAAATTGTTGCACCAGTGCGCTTCGCAAGTTCAGTGATGGTCATGCCTTCAAAGATGTCAACAGTTCTATCTGTTGATGGTTTTGCAGTTTTTTTGGGTTTAGGAGGAACATATGGTGCTTCAACAGGTGGCTGGGCCCTGCTCTCCTTTTTCACACGCTTCTGTTTCCTGGAAACTTTCAAATCAGATAACTCCTCTCTCCTTCTTGCTAGTAGATCAAGGCTTGAATGAAAACCCCTAAAAAAATGAACAGTATAATCATTGCCTTCATAAGAAGTTTCCACAATGAAAATTAAAAACCAAAAAGAAAGCCAATTGCACAGCCAAACAGATAGGCAATTTCTTTCTTGTGTAGCATTGGTAACAAAAGAAGTAACATGTGGCATAACACAAGGCAAACATTATCCCCTTGACAGATGTACAATCTTGGGCTCAACAAAAAGATCAAGAAGAAAATGCAATCAACTAAACAGATGTCAGATTACCTGAGAAAGTAGTGATCGACCAACATCTTGTAACTACTAGCTTTATGGACATTTAGAACATGCCCTGCTTACACAAAATAGAAAATAAGAACCAATAATAATGATGATGATGATGATGATGGTAAGAGACTTGTTCAGTCAAGATTAAAGAAGAAGAAGAAGAAGACTATGGTGAACATTATTAACCAAAATTGGATTCAAGACTTATTTAGTCAATGTAAATAAAAAACACCATGGTTCACACTATTCATCAAAACTGGATTCAAAATACACAAAACATAGCAAAAAACAACAGTTATGTCCTGCAAAAAGTATCCAATTCATCAAGACACAGAGAGTTGGACTTTTCTTCTTTGGGAAATTCGGACTGCTGAAAGTTGCAACAAGTTTTCAAGCCAAAATATTTATCTGAAAGCATTAGACCATTTCAGCCTTACCCCAAATGCTTTCAATATTTGAAGGTTACCAGATATCAGCATGCTAATAAATGTTTCATAATGCTCATGGTGAGTACAAAGAGAAACCCAACCTGTACCATACAAACCATGAGGTAAATGGAAAAAAAAAAAAAAAACAACAACAATTCATTTTTCTTTGGTATTGTTTGAAAAGACAAGCAACAGAATAATTTGTTATCTTACCTGGTAAACTCCTGCCAGAACCAGATATTAATTGTGTTCTAACTCCTGCTGTTGATATGAAAGATCTTATAAGACTGGCATGGATGCCCTGGAACAGATTGAAACAAATACTTTAGTTCCACAAGCTAAAAAAGCTCACAAATTGGAGGTGAGATAGAAGCTTAAAAAACGCATTAAAAAAAGAAACAAAAATTACAAAAGGCATCTACTTAGTGGAACTAGAGGAATTTAATCCCATGGATGATCTCATTTAGGATATATGAACTAAAAAGAAGCTTTTGAAATAATTATTCCAGAAAACAGACCTTATTCTTTATTTCTCTCCACGCCATTCATAAGTGTCACACCTCCTGCTAGAATAGAAAATGATAAAACTAGATCAATATCTTAGAAGAAAAAGAAAACAACAATAATCTGGAATAGCAAAGGAGGTGAAAGAGAGTGAGAGAGAACAGTGGTTTAACTTCATTTGTACATGGTTACTCAAAAATAGATGCATGACTTTTCCCATGACTTTTATATAGTCTCTCATAAATAGATATATAACATTAATTAATTTGTTTGAAATCAATGATTTAACCTTAATCAACATAGATTTAGAAACCTGATACCAGCTAATTAATAACTGGACCTTGAATCCTCAATTTGAAAATTTGGAACATCCATGTAATCATTTGAATCCTGTTTAACCATCTTCAAATAATCTCACATTCAGAATTAGCCATCTGAAAAACAAAGATGTGAATCATACTTTGGTTAGCACTATATATTATTACTACTGCTCTGGCTCTTCAAATCATAATCCTAAAAGAATTAGCAATCTGAAAAACGAAGATGTCATTCATACTTTGGGTCATGCAGATTCTGAATGCTGCTCAGGCTCAATCTTTTACCTAGTAACAACAAAGGCCACTACTGTGCCTGAAGTCATTGAGGCTTCACTTGATGCACCCCACAACTATAACTGTAGTTTGAATGCAAGCAAGATAATTTCCATACTATAGTTTAGTCTAGGCATTCCGGATTTTGTCATAGACTACAGGAAAAGCAGAGACAAATAGCAACAAGCACAACTAGATTTGCACTAATGACCTCTCAAGTTTATAAGCCTTCAATGGGATTAAAAATATCTAAGAAATAAGTATAAGATAGCAAAAAGGTGTTACCTTGTGGTGAGAACCTAAAAACAGATATTTCAAGCAGATGCCAGAAGCTGTTGACCTCCCAAAACAGCACAAGGTAAGGCAAGCTTCTCACTAGTTATGTTTGGGTTTCTAACACAGACAATGACTGGCAGCACACATAAAAACAGACACGGTGGCATGCATAAAATCAAATTAAGCTCTCCAAATCGTGGAAATCGCTATCACTGAACCGAAGTCCTACATGTATAAATCAAAACCAAATTTGCAAAACATTCATTAGGATTGCTCGCACACCATGTATTAAATATATATCTTCCTGCATGCATTTCATCACACTGTGTGAATGTCAATGCTTTTCTCCACAGGAATCAATACAACATCTCTAAAATTATGCACTGATTCTGGGTCATCCTTCAATACCTAAATCCGTCCCTTCCACGTACGCATTGAAGATGCCGCTTCTGTGTTCTTGGAACCATCTCCTACCCCACCGCCCATCCCTCTCTTTCCAAACCCAAAGCTAGCTCTCCTCTCTATGTACACACAAATCAAGCCCCTCTTCCAAAAGCCTGATTTTTGGCCCACTGTCCATCAACGATGCAGATATAGCAGTTAGGATTCGTTCATAAAATTCCACATTCACGGCTCACGCAAGTGTAGAATCCTCCATACAATCACAGAGCATCATCATCTCCTCCCTCAAATCGGAAACCCGAATTCAATCTCTGCCTTTTTGCAATACCTACTAAACAGACAAACCGAAAGACTACTTCCAGTATTTCTTCACAACCCAAAATGGAGACAGAGGATTTGGAGCATATCCAAAAAAATCACCAATCTTCTAAGAGAGAGGTCCGTGACATAGAGGTAAATAGCATTAATTCCACAAGCTGATAATAGAGAGAGGGAGAAGGGGGAGTAAAGTACGTGCCTGGGCAAAACCAAGGAAAGGAAATATCGAGATTTTGGGTGCCTCTTTTCCCGCCACCACCACACCTGTTGATGCCCGAGCTCCGGCTCTCGGTTACCGGAAAGGGAGAGACGGGAGCAGCGTCGGCTCTCACTTACCAAGTTTACTTGTGCGTGCGTAACCTTACCCTGCGACGTGCGAACCGCCTAATGATCTTGTAGGGTTTGATGTGAAAAAATAATTTTTGAAAATTTTTCTATTATTAGTCAAATAAAAAACGTGGATTAAGCAATGCAGCCTAGTTATGAAAAATCTATGCATCTGGGATGAGATTTACTATTTAAAAATTTTAAATTTACTTTATATTATTTGTAAAAAAATTATTAAATCGGTTAATCCTCTTAGATCAGACTGGTTCACACTTGACCTGTTTAACCTCCAATATGATTTTAATAACATCGACAAAGGCTAAAATTTTCATATAAAAATTTATATAGCTTAAAAGGGAAAAGAATATTAAAAGAGAAATCTTACTTTTGGGGAAAAAGTATAAATTTGGGTTCGCATATTTTATATTCAAATTGTAAGTGTTTATATATTTTTATTATTTTATATAAAATATATTTAAAACATAATAATAACTATAGGACGGCATAAATAAAAGACCAGCAAAATCATTATTTTTTCATGGTGAGGATCACTTAAGCATTATATTATATTAAATTTATCTATTTCAGTTTAATTCAGTTTTTTTAATTAAATGCATGGAATGGATTCATCTCATATGCTGTAAGAGTTTAAAATTTTCCTCCAATTTAGATCCGATTAAGTAAAATAAAGAAAGTTAATATAACATAATTCTTAAATAGGTCCATCATAAAAAAAAATAATGATTTAATAGTATATATGTATATTGTATAAAGCCATCATAAGATATGAATGCCACCATTCTTATGTGGCCTGAAATTTACATGCAAACATTTTGACCACGGTTATAATGAAAATGCTTCATTCGGGCTTATGAAATCTAATTCATTTATTGTGTTTAGTTTAGATTTAAAAAATTGGATTATTTGGAGGCTTTGGTGGATCACAGAATTTATCTCATTTGAGAGGTAATATGCATCCCTCCGGTATACCACCTAAATCTCCAAATAATTTATTTTTTTGCGGTGAAATCGTTTCTACGTAAACATTTCCCGTTATCTAGATATAGTCCTGTTTACTTATAAAATATGTAAGCCCCATCTTATACAATTTGCATTGGAAATCCACTCACTGCCCCCGATGGTAAGATTACTCCTCCAATCTCTTTCAAAGGGGCCAAATATCACACCAGCAGCAAGGATGCAATAGCGATCCCTGAAGTATTTTTCGGACGTTTATATCTGTGGACTTTAATGAAAGAAAAGGAGGCTATGCTTAAAAATCGTGTAAAAATGGCCGATGTAAAATTCTGCAAGTAGATTTACAATTTCGTTCACAACGTGATTTATAGGTGTCCTCTCTGGCTATTTTAATTTGCATCTACAATAAATAAAAAACATTTATTCTCATGTGGAGGGTTACAATTCATTTCAGAAGAGGCAACTCTATTTTTCATTTTTATTAAAACTACATTAAAAAAAATATGGAATCCTTAGTTCTCTTTACCCGCACCCAACGCTTCAATCCATTGGCATGCCTTTACCATAAGATCAAATGACAGCAGCAACGAAGCTTTTCAGTCAATCAGAATTCGGTGTGTTTCCTGCCAATACCATTGGGGAAATCTAGAATTTAGTTTCCTAGAAGCCCATGCTAACCATACCGTTTGAGTGAGCCGCAGGTTCCCAACATGCAGGAGTGCAGGGTGATTTTCATGGAAGGTCCAACATCATCGGGCATCATTCTCCCCAACTACAACTTAGACCAGTTAATGAATATCGTTTCATGTGCCTTTTAAAGCTGCCAAACAGCTTATGAGTGGAATTTTGGTTTTCATGATGTGACAGGACAATCCAATGTGCTACCACATGCGAAAACAATTTCTAACAAAGAAGTGTAATCCACTGAAAACGTTGTCAAAAAAAAAAAAAAAAAAAACGAAAATTATGCTATTCATACTGCAAGCATCAGAAATTCATCATGCAATTCACAAGACGTAACTTGGGCCTGTTTAAATAGTATGTGTATGTACAAGATCACAAATCTTAACATCTCTGATATCGGGCGCACAGGCCTAAAAATATATAGCTATACCCAAAGTGTCAAAGCTCTTTACCACACAATGTACTTATTGCATGCCCAAACTGGACGCCGAATGTGCGCGAGATCAGCCAAGTTAAAATGAAGACACGGTGGCAGGGTCCAACTAATCTTACAGGTTGACACAAGCAATGTAGATGCTAGATATATAGAACGCAAGGATGTCGCGCAGAAACAAAAAACTACTGCCCAAGATTCCCTAGAAGCCGCTCAACTGCTGCATGAACATTTCCTGCTGTGGCAGTCAGAGCGCGGATGTTCTCTTGAGTATCAAAGAAACCCATTTCTTGAAGCTGCGAGAGCTGAGTCGCATACAACTGCTCTGGTGGCACTGGCAAAATAACAATAACGAATATGTTAAGGAAGCTATCACCCAGAAGGAGTAGAGCAGAGAGTAAGGTAATTCTTCAAAGAATTGTGCAGCATGCACACTATCTTAATTTATGCCAGTGGTACCAAGGGTTTGTGCTCTAGACCAGATTTGCCCCACCTTAAAAGGTATGGTTCTCATGAAACATCACAACCTTTCTTGCCCTACAAATGCCTGATCAACTAATTCAGTTGAGCTTATTTAGGACTCTCAAACAATCACATCCACAAAAAACCCATGCAATTTACACATTATACCAACAGGAACTGCGACCAACATATCACCTCATACTCATTACCATAAACAATCAGATGGTCAGACTTCTAGCGGTTAAACAATGTAATAAGATAACCCTTAAACCAACCACAAATATTGACTGGCTGACAATCATGTCGCATGAAAATTTTGAGGCAACCATCCATGAACTCACTGAAGCCTCGACAAAATAAAAGATGTGTGATTGCAGAATCCTTGGTCCCACAAGTCAAATTCAAAGGTAGTATGTGCAAATCCTCTGTTTACAGAAGTGCAAGAAAGTTTACCGTTAGATGGGTTAGGAACACTAAGACCACCAGCCCCAAGTCCGCCAAACATGTTCATCAATAATTCTAATCCCATATTGTTGGGTGCACCTGCTACACAGGTCAACAGGATACATGAGAAACATTAAAAATAATTGGCAGCAACAACAGCTTAGAATGCCAAGTCTATAATAAATACCAGTGTTGCCACCTGTCTGGCCTTGTTCCCTGCAAGAGAATAAAACAAAATAGTTAAAGAGTCGAATTGGCAAGATCTTTTGAGTCCATTAGCACAAGAACAGTTGCCAATGAAACACAGGAGACAAGCCAGATGTGGCTACAAGTAAGCATTTTAATCATTTGCTAACTTCACATGCTGATATCAAAGTGAGCAATATCAAGGTCCAATAATCAAGTGGCTCCAAGTTCATTATGTAGCCACAAAAGCAGGCAAATCAATACCACAACTGAACCATGGGTCAATCCTTGTTAAACAGTCTTCTTCTCAATTGGCCTTTTTCAAATCCAAACATACAAAAGCGATTCAAAGTCTCACTCATGAAATATAAGCACATGTAGGGTGGGATTCAAAGAACAGGTGTCTGAGGCAGACACCAGCACCACCTTTGTTTCTGCAAGCAGAGATGGATGGAGATGGGCGGACTTACTGGGTTGACTGTTGCCGACCAAGTTGAGACAACAATGATTGCTGTAAAGCCAACACTTGCTGCAAAAGAAACAACAATAGCACCTCCATACTAAGAAGCATATGAGAACTATTCAAGCACAGGTTTTTTTATGAAAACAAATGCATACCTGCATCATCTCAGGGGAAGTCATCTGGCGAAGAAATTCTGGGTTTTGCATCATTTCTCTGAGTTGAGAATTGGAATCCAGCATAGTTCGCAACTGGGGATTGAAACCCAAAAGCTAACAAGAAGGGAAAAATATATACATGAAAAAACAGAGCAGATATATACCCAAGAAGGCAATCGGACCAATGGGAATTATATGATCCTGGGCCACAGAACAAGTCATTGCACTGAGATTTCCATTCCATCTACTGGACAGCTCATGATTCTGTTAACTAGACAGACCCTGACATGAATCAGTGATGAGCACCACCAATTCAGCAAGTACGAAGATTCAGAGCCCTTGACTTTAGGCATGTTTCATTAACATACAGACATTCTCTTTTTGTCTATGATCTGTGTTTCTTAATTGGTTGACAAGCAAAAACTTTATGCATTCCCAGCTGTCACATTGTCAATTACCCATTCAGGGCCTAACATACAAACAACTACGTAGGATCCCATTGACAACCAGTGTAATTGGAGAATCAAGAAATTCATCCAAACAAATTAGAACCGTCAAGTAGTGCTCAAATTACAAGGATCATGGCATTCAAATTTGTCCACTGCAAGACAATAAAAACAGCTCTTACCTGATTCATGTACTGAGGGTTGGAGAGAAGACTTTGCATCATCTGTGTCACAGCGGGATTCTGCAGGAGCTGGTTCATAAGAGTGGGGTCTTGCGTGCCACCTAGCATCCGTTCAAGATCTGGTAGACCACCAAGGCCACCTAAGCCACCAACACCAGGTCCTCTAGCATCCCCAGCAGGATTAGACCTTCCATTGGTGTTTGTCTGCGTCCCTCCTGCTGTCAGATTAACAATGAAAGTAGTGAACAATAGCAGAAAGTTCAGAATTTCACCTCACAGAAACCAAAAGGCCGTAAATAAGAATAACAAAATTTACAGCTTCCTGGACCATCAGCAGGTTGGATCCTCACTGATAACAAAATCAGCCAAATTAGAAGATTAGAACTCCTTGAGAAACATAACATTTTTTAAAAATGTTACATTTCTTTCCTTCCAGTTGATCTAGTACGTTGATGAGTGGTTAGATGTTTCAGAAGAAGATCTTTAGAGGGAGTATTTTACCAACCGGCTGAGTCCTTCAACTGTAGTGACCAGTCAAGCAGACAAATAAAATGAGAATGTCAAGTCCTTCATGAGAGTTACAGAATGAAAACATCTTACCAGCATTGTTCCATGGGTTAGGAAGTGGATTGGTGTTTGGCGCAGGAGATCCAGTTGTTGTTTCTGAACTGGTGGTTGAAGGATTTGGTGACCTGGCCTGTGCTGCACCCCGATTCCCTAAAAGAGCTGCAAAAGGGTTTGATCCCAAATCACTTCCAGTGTCTCCGGCCATTGTTGTAGCATTAAGAAATGGCTCTTGAACAGTTTCATACATGCGTCTGAGCATGTTAAATCCTTCAGGAGAAGATTCAATGTTGCTCATGGCCCTGTCAGTGTTCCTCATCATCTCCCGCATGAGTTCAGGGTTCCTAGCAGCTTCCAGAGTTTGTCGAAGAGTACTCGGATCATTAAGTATGTGTGCAAGATCAGGATTCCGATCTATAATTTCACGCATTTGAGGGTTACTCATTATCAAGTTGCGCATCAGGTCAGGATTATTCATGAGATTCTGAATGACAGGCATGTTCATTATCTCCCTCATTATGTTGGGATTCTGGGTTAACTGTTGCTGCACTTGTTCAAACTCTGGTAGTCCAGATCCAAATAAGCCAGAGGCTCCACTTCCACCAAATCCAGCTAGACCAAGCCCAGGGAACAGTGAACCCCCAAAGCCAGCTCCTCCAAATCCACCACTTTCATTGGAACCAACACCCCTTGCAACAGCAGGAGTGTTGTTTGGACCTCCAACGCTGGTTACATTTGTAGTATTACCCGATGGAGGTTGTGGCAGAGCCCCACGAACCATATGAACGGTGTGATCTCCCTGAAGACCTGGTAAAAGTCCAAACATAAAAGGGAATGAAGGAAGTCAGTTGTAAGATCTGGCAATATTTATCTCGCTTGAACCAAAGGAACATCATAATTAAGAACAATTGGAGCAAAGCACACAATTAAATCATCTATGGAAGTGTCATCCTAATTGTTTTCTTTTTTAATGATTGTGCAGACATAGGACAGCCACTTGTTAATATGGCTCAACCAGTTCTACAATGCTATAATGGGAACAAAACCCCATGTGCTGAAGAAACTAATGAAAATTTTCTGTAGGATAGTTGCAAGATGTTCAATGGTGAAGAACATAGAGTAGGCAAGAAAAAAGTGTTTACGGTATGAGTAAAATAAAAATGGCGCATTGCATGGCATCAGTGGAAAGACAAGCATAAAATTAGCAAATGTAGTTAAATGGGACTAAGAAGTAGCATCAAAAGATAACAAGACAAGGGAAAGCATATTTCAATGGCTTGGTCATGAGCCATGGAGAACACGAAGTGCATTAGATAAGGGTGACAAGATTCAAGTTACAGCCTATAGAAAGCAGGGAGAAGACCCAAAAGAAAAAGATGGAGACAGCATTATAAACATAGGATATACAATTTAACAGAGATGATGTCCTGGAATGAGAGGAATGGCATCAGAGGATTAACCTAGTTGAACCCAATAACTTGGTATGACAATTCGAAAACAATAAAGATGCAGCTTCTATGAATTTCTTTAGTGACCATAAATTAATAGAATAGTTATCTAGTGCACTCTCTAATTGTCTACTGCATGGCTGCAAGATATCCATGTTTTGTCTGAGTTAAAAGAGGACCCCAAATGATTAACAACTTGGCGAAGCTTTCTAGTTTCCAATCTTCACTTCTCTCATCATTTGCCAATAAAATTTGATCAATTGCTCCATTAGGCAAAAGAACATTGTTCATCTTTCAATGTGGTAGACTAAAGACTTGCGAAGACACTAAACTCTAATTCTGTTGAATGGCTAAAATTGCATTGCTTCTCTATTAAATACCAGTTGGAGAGTACACCACGACCATGCATGTTTTCAAAGCCAAGTGACCACCACATCTTTGATTTTTCCCTGCAATCCCTTTTAAGAACTTGCTTTAGCCTGAACCTATCTCGACAATGCAAAGATTCTATGGAGAGAACTGGCCTATGCCTGTCCCCATCAAACATCTTAATTGATGCACATTATCAGTTACTTTCACTTTGTCCTCTGCAAGAAGTCCCCAGAGCCATTTAGAAAGTTCCATAATTCATGTGGTTCTCCTATTCAGTCCTTACATACTTCTCTTGAGTGTGTGGCAAGTATCTCTTTCATTTATCTTCCACCCCATGTCACTGCATGATCCACTTAGGTTACCCAAACCTTTGAATTAAAATATCTGGGCACTGAAAAGAAGTGACACGGAAAAATATTGGCCATCCGGTTTTGCTATATGACTTGACCACCATGCTAGTCTCACTAGATAAAAAAGGAAATCATTACCTCAAAATAACCTAAATCCTTCCGACAAG
>JAYJMB010000812.1:0-17528 GCA_036873735.1 Pouteria campechiana | reverse complement strand
ATCGACCCGGCAAAATTAGCAAAACTTTACAATAACAAAAATTTACATTTGTAAAATTTTCCAGGGCCTTACACCTTATTAACACTACTACAAGTAATTTAATCAGAGTAAGGTTCTAAATTTGGTTACCTACGACAACACACTAGATGTCTTGAATGATTTTGGATGACTTGATTTATTTTTCCTCAGATTCTCAAAAATAATAATAAGCCTTCTTAGTTTCGACAATCCTTTGTAGAAAGAAGTTCAGATTTTCTGAACTTTTAATGCTTCAGAAAGATGACTCAAAAGTATTGTTTAATATCTCCGAAGCTTGGTCATTGTCTCCAAAGTGAGGCTTTGAGGACTTTGAAGCGGGTCTATTTACTCCGAAGCTTGTTTGAATTTACTTTGAAACGTAACTCTAAGTTCTCCAAAGCATATTTATTTACTCTTAAGCATAACCGATTAACTCTAAAGCTTATCCTATTGTTTCCGAAGTGTACCGCGACAAGTCCAAAACTTCTATAACTACTCTAAAGCATACTTGATAATTCTGAAGCTTTCTTGATTATTCCAAAGTACATTGTGACTTGTCCGAAGCTTTGAAAAAGACTCCGAAGTATGCTTGTGATAACTCTGAAACACACTGTGAGGATTCTAAAACTTATCTTGGGCTTTCTTCGAAGCTTTCCAATTATCTCTGAAGCTTTTCAATTTACTCTGAAACATGTTGTGACTACTCCAAAGATTCTTTATTAACTCCGAAGTGCATTGTAAGATTCCAAAGCTTTCCATTTTACTCTAAAGCATGTTGAGATAACTCTGAGGTTGTCATTGTTGGCTTCAAAGGATGTCTTCTAGATTTTAGAATGTCTATTTTCTTGTTTTAAGTATATATAAAATTTATATACTTAATTTTATTTACTTTTTGTCTTCCTTTTATCAGCATGAATGTTATTCTCAAATTGAATATGAGTTAATATTTTTGCAATATACTTTAGAATAGATTATTAGTACCTTAATGTTTCACTTATGTCTTTGTTCATCATCAAAACATACTTGGTTAAGAATATTCGTAATCAAAATCAAGCTAGATAGTATGTTCAACAGAATGATGATTTACTCAATGTAATTCATCAATACAAGTGGATTTGCTAGGTAAAGTTGAATTCCTAGATATTTCATTCATTGATATTTCTTCTTTTGCTCATACAATTTGTCAACTTTATTGACTATTCAGATTTAGTTCTTATATCATCTACTAAATTTTATTCAATCAAATATTACGGATTTGATACAAGTTTGGTACTTAGTGTGTAACAACCTATTTTCTCATGGGAACGATACTCAACTTACCTCATCTATATTACTTATGGTTGTATATACTTGCACTAGAGCTAATAGTTACAATGAATTAAATGAAATAATTAACTACCTAATTTTATATAATAATAGTTCAATTATAAAAAATACAATCAAACAGATATAAAAAGGAATTAGAGGGGAAAAGAGGATTTAGAGTCTCTAGATTACTAAAATTTTAGCTGTAATATAGGTTGCTTAGACCTAAATTACTGAGAAAAGTAGGATTATTAATGATAATTAAAAATATTCTATCAATATAAAAAAGAGTCTAAAAGAGGTATATTGCAAATAAACTCTCTTTCCAAGGCATCCTAAGAGATATGAGGTGAAGAGCTCAGAATTTTTTGCCTTTGCATATAGGGGTGCTAGAATGATTCCCTAGTTTGATAAAAAGATAAAAAAACTAATGGTTACAAAAAGCAATAGTCCTTGGTTTGAATAAAAGAACAACCTGCTGATGGCTGTAGAGAGAAATGACTACATAAAAGGAGAAACCAAAGATAAGAATGCATTGTAAGAATTTGGGAGGATGAGAAAGAATATTCATTTTTTTTTGGAATGAATAACTAATCAAACAAAAAATATATATTCCTCAGACTCATCCATGAGATATCATGAACCATTGCAATAATATTAAAACTGAAAATCACTTGGAAGGGATCCATTCAATCAAAATAGGAGCACACATATCATCCAAGAATTTATAAGCTTCTTAGAGGGTTCAATTCACTGGTTACAAATGAAAAAGAACAGACCAACTACAACATTCAGAGTTTCTAATTAATTTACATCACATTTAAATTTCAAGGAAATGAAATTACAACTGACAATTATCCCTACTATTGAAATTAGCAAGATGAGAAATGCCATTAAAGCATGCTTTGAATTCAGCTCGCCTGCCTCTATGGACCACACTGGTGCAAGTTTGGAAAGCTCATCCAAAGACTCAGCCATTGATGGAGCTTTTGTTGTACATGGAAGAGCATCTTTTGCAAGCTTGCCCACCTAATCAAGAAAAACATGGAAGCAATTTCTTCAGAAATACTTTGTTTCTAACTTTAAGGGTTAGTTCATGTGGAAATGTATCCAACTCTAAAGGTTAGTTCATCTATAAAAGAAGTGTTGTCATGGATCTTGGAGCTCATGCCTGATCTAATTCATCCAAAAGATTAAAACATACGTATTACATACAGAAGTTTGAAATCACACCCAACGAAGTTGTAAAAGATAAGACATATAAAATATAAACAAGTGCTTCTTCTATATTTGGAAAACATCATAGTAGATGGTAGCCACAAAAATGCAAATGGCAAAGGTCATGATTAGTTGCTTTCTCTTAATGGTGCTCATATCTAATTCATGACGCCAATCGGTTTCCTTCAAGGCATGCACTTGTTTCTTCAGTTGACGTATCTCCTTATTTAGCACAAACACACAATGCATTGTCCCCTATGTTGCCCATCATTTCATCTTGCTTGTCTATGTAGATTTCAAATTCAGACTCCATTGTCTGATGCTTATTTGTAGACTTAAAGTGGACATGCATTTCATCATAACTTTCTCATTCACCCACTTCATCCAACCACCTAAAAAACCTATACCTTCGTGAAGTATCCTATAAAGACAAAGGAAAATGAGGTAATAAAACTATATTAATAAGTAGACATAAAAAATATAACATGAAAAGACATTGTCCTACCTTGTACTGGCTATAATGTAGAAAACGCCAACCTGGATTTTTTCTAGTGTGAGAGGTCAAGATGATAGTAGGTAATTTACATCGATAGTTGCATCTATGTACTACAAAAGATCCAGCAATCCTACTTGAAAATGCCATCCTAGGTCGCTCCACTAGCTTAACAAAAGTGGTCAAGAATCAGTACATGCGAGAAATGACGTATTTATTAAAAAATAAAAAAGAGAAATACTTCATCGCCCGCGACCCCTGCCCATACCCCTAGCGGTGCTAATAATATCTATATGCTCTAATTGGTCCGATGGGCCTACACCTTTTAAGGTAGGGCGGTTGTACTTATCATGTCTCACGATCCACTTGTTACACCCATGACATAGTTTTGCTCCACCACGCATCTGCTCTAGTGGTCCTTTTAATCGTTTGTTGTTCTTTCCTTTGTCACTACGACATGTGGATCTACGATTCCACATGCCTGAGAACTCTCTCTCGCTACTGTCCCACTTGAAAGCCCATGTATGTGAGGTGCAACATGTACTACCCCATCGGTTGTGAAGTTGAAGTTATCGCCTACATCCCTTGTGGATGATTATTGCTTCCACTATAGTTTGCCAATGGAAGTGTATTATATGCTCTAATCTGTAATGCTTGGAATTCATCAGTCATCATTTTTGCATATTTTTTGACAACTTCAAAAGCATCTGAGTCACATAACGCTTTGTGCCTTATCGATGACCACCATGTAGCCAATGCATGATTTCGATTTGCATGTGATTGTGTAGCAATGTTATCGTTGAATACGATTAAATTGAGCTTTTGTTGTTTTCTTCCAACGTGGCTATAAAAAGGATGGAGGCATGGATACTACCTTGGTGGAATGGAAGAGTGCTAGTAAATGTCAACAAATAATACTGGAGGATTCAAATTTTCTATATGAGCATTAGCCATCCTCCTTGTCCGCTATCCATGATATTCACCTAGGCTTTCTTTCAATATGTTCTTCATACTTTTTGACTTGCCAGTACTACAATATACCATTAGTGCTCACTCTATCTATTCTGTAATGAAAGCTCTCCTCCAACTCTTTCTGAAATATGAGAAACACATCCAACGTATATCTTTCACCATCTGAGCTTCGATGGCATACTTTGACTTCAGCACAGGTTGTGCATGAGTGGTTTGGAAATTAGTACATTCTTCATCGTCGCGTCGCCTCTCAATTGCTTTATTATATCCATTTGCAAAGTCCAATAAATATGATTTATGATTGACAAAAGCATCAAATAAGGTATTAATACTCTCGCTTCAGCTTGTGGTTTTCATGCTTGCGGTGAATATTTGTTTCGTGTAAACAGGAATCCATTGCTAACGAACCTCGAACAAGTGTTGCAACTAAGAGTTTTCATATAAATTGAATGCCTCGATCATTCCAAACTATTCGTGTAGGAAATCCTCTTTAGTATCGGCTTCGTACAAGTAATAGTTTTAAGAAATTTTGAATGATGGATGCTCATAGATGACATAAGATAACTTTTTAAGCAATTTTTTCTGTATATGCCATAGACATAATAAATGATTGGTGTTCGAAAACACCGCCGCTATTGTAGCTCCCATTGCAATAATGTCTTGGTCTGTGATGATGGTCTTTGGCTAGACTCCACCCATTACATCCAACCATGTGATCAATGGTCTCACCGACGAGCAAGCTTGAGCCAAATAATATGGTTTGCATGTGGTGATTGACACCGACAAATGACTCAAAAGGCATATCGTACTCATTTGTTTTGTATGTTTTATCGAAATAGACTACATCATTAAACACCATGTAATCTTCCTTCAATTTTCCATCCACCCAAAAATATGAAGTCAGCCTCATTTCTTCATCAATCTATATTTTGCAAGAAAATAAAGAATCCTCCTCTACCTTTCAATGGAAAAAATAGAACAAAGAATCTACATTGCCCTTAAACCTTGTCTGTCTGTGTCTTCTCAATGCATTCTTGGCATCACGTTCTAAAAAGCTAAGGTGAGATAGGCCTCCTACATTCATTCTCAGGAAATCTATAGATTTTGCAACTCCAATCCCAGATGCTTTTATACTTGCAATCAGATGTAGGTCATCTGTTGTGAACTTTTTGTGCAACCACAGTCGATGAGTCTTTGTAAGTGTACACAGGAAATGATTATGGGCCTCCATTAATTTAGTTACGAGGTATACATTTTTCTGTATATCTTTAAGATGCAAATATATTCCTGCTTCATAGGAATAATGAGTAGTAGCGATAGGCCTCCGTTTTGTAGTATCCTGACCCCTTGCTTTTTCTTCCCTTAATCTAGCCTTAAAGTATCATAGCATACGCCTCGAAATTATTCCCGACTTTAATGTATGAGTGGTGGATTTTCTAACACTAAATTTGTTGTGCCATGCATATGTGTTGTAAGCTTCTTCTAGGGTTGCAAACTACATGCCAATCTTTGGCTTCAATTTGATGGGCGCATTAGGAATGAATATCCTAGCTATATCCAGGTTCTCAACAGACCTCATTTCCCTACTCAATGTTGTCTTCGTACTTATATCACTCATCAGTGCGGACATGGATGCTGGATCTACTCCATCCCCTCCATGAGGTCGGTGAGCTAGTCTCAATTTTCTAGATGAGTATATACAGGATTGGTTCATCCTCAACATTAGCATGTTTCTTTATATTGCCAGTTAATATGTTGATAATAAGAAGGAAACACAACTATTCTTGTTATGATTGAAACACGGTACAGTTATCCTTATCTTTCAACCCATTAAGGAAGGATGTAGTGGGGCATAAAGAATGATAGAAGTCGGAATATTAGAAAACATTGAAGCCATATTTGGGCTGCATATCTATACTAGCTTACCCATTGGTGTGGTCTCCTCTTGGGCAAGTGTCATTATGGCTGAAAGTGGCTTCTTTGAGGCAGTTGTAAGTGGCAAGGGAGGTCATGCAGCAATCCCTCAGCATGCAATTAATCCAATTATAGCAGCATCCAATATCATTGTTAACTTGCAACATCTTATTTCATGTGAAGCTGATCCACTGGATTCATAGGTATATTTTGACTTTCTATTTTGAACTGTTCTCAGTTCTCATGGTTGCTATGCATGGATACTTTTGCTTTTGTTGTCACTCCTACTTTTTACATCTTCAGTCCAATGCGACCAATACAAGTCAACCTATATGTTTTTGAATAGAGCGACTTTTCTGTCACAAACTCAAGCAATATACCATTGAACCACATGACTTTTTTTCAATAGCCAGTGACCATTTGTGCTATTTACCCCTTCTGGTTTTGATTAGCTATATCATGCAATGACTTTACCAGGGTCTAGACATCTTTGTAAGTCTAATTTTAACTTTAATTATCTCTTTGAAGCATGTTCTGAAACAGAAGATGAACATAACAAGAAGTCCTAAAGAGCTTAACCTGGGCAACATATCTTAATTTTAATCATCTCTTAGCAGCATATTCTGAAACAGAAGATAAACATAAATAAGAATTCCTAAGGAGCTCAGCTTGGGCAACATCTGCCAAACTAACCCATGTGTTCAATTTTTTGCAGTATATTTTGGTGGGATCCATGTGTTTTGACTTCATCTAATGATCCATTTAGTCAACCTTCAAATGTGCTCATCTACCAGGTACATGAATATAATTTGTGTTCCATGTAGCAATGAAATTGAGACATTTAGTTTGTCAGTTTGTTTAGGCTTTATTTAGCCTAGCCACGTAGGTCACTTAAAACTTCATTACACTGAAGTGCATTATATAAGTGTTTATGTTCTCATTTTCACAAGCATGGCTTGAAGAATACTGTTTGAACATTATGAATGCAATCACTCTCTCCACATTTATTAACATAAAAGGTTTCCATATGTTTTATGACAAAATTGAAAATTATATTTTGAATTAGAGTTTGAAAAAATGTATATTTGAAAGCGGGACTGAATTGACCTCAGGAATACCACATTCATCTCCGTGATGTAATTACATGAGCAAGTGTTTTGAAGGTGATTAAGGAAATGTCTTCTAACTTGCGGAAGTGGGATATGGTTATATTTAACTTGCTTAGAATCTGAGATGAACAAATTATGTGCATTTGCAGGTGATAAATATAGTAAAATTCCAAGGTGGTGGTGCATTTGATGTCATTCTAGATTCTATTACCATTGGTGGCACATTTAGGGCATTATCTAAAGAAAACTTTTCACAGCACAGCTTAAATTGGTTTCTCGGGGGGTGTTTTCGTCAAGGGCTTCTCGATTGTCAGCCACAAGATTGCACAGCTTGAGCAACAGAGGAAGGCATAGTGGAGAAGGCAAAGAAGAAGGAAGAAAAGATGACAAAATAATAACAAAAGAAGAAAAAATGGATGGAACTAGCATACCTATTGCAATTATCTCGTTGGATTCGGTGACTTAGAAGACGACTGGCTTTGTTGGATTTATCGATCACAGTGGGATCAACAACAATGTTTCTACCTCTATGTTTGCTACGGCGAGAATGACACCCCATCCCTTCCGAAGCTCATTTTCTCTTTGACATGTTGAATCCGCTATCCTCTACTTGTGCTTCTGACACTTGCATGAGAAGAGACATTCATTGCAGGAGGGACCTACATGCATGAGAAGAGACATTCATTACAGGAGGGACCTACATGCAAAAAGTCTCCATCGAACAAGCGCCCCTTCAAAATCAACACATTTTATTCCAACTGTTCATGATCATTTTACTTTTATCCGATGGCTGCAATGAGCGGTTTCATATATCTTAGTATGTGACCGATCTCATATAATCAAATCGATATAAGTAATAATGAAGAATCATCTCATATCCAAGTTATATAAGTCCATTTAAATATTATAAAAATTGATTAAGAACATTTAACCTCATGTGATAAAGTTTTGAAGTTGATGATTCAACCAAAAATGCTGCTCACAAGCTCCATTTTATAACCAACATGTGTTCCATTTTTAATTGAAGATTACAATAACTTATTTTGTATTTAAGTTACAAAATCAATGCACTTAAATTATGATTAAGCCCCCATTCAATTGTCCATTTAAGAATAAAGCATAATTTTTATGTAGGTTGCTTCTAGAAATAATTGTACATATTGAATCATCACGCTGATCCATTATTAAATCCATCATGAAGACAAGTACATCGTCAAAAGCCTTGAGGATGAATTAAGACTCAATCTCAATACTTGTCACAGGATCCGAGTAGTATTTGAAGATAATATACAATAAGGAGCAAGCTTATAATAGCTTCATAAGCAAAGAATGATATATTCGAAGTAAATCTACAACCATTAACACAGCTTCATAAGCGAACAATGATATATTAGAGTAAATCCACAACCATTACCATTCCATCAAATGGATTACATCAAATTGGATTAAAGAGCCCTCAATCTACTTTAGCAAAGTCAGATTAAATAGATTACATCAAATTTGTTTAAAGAGCCTATAATCTGCTTTAGCAAAGTTAGATTAAGAAATCCACACTTCCTCATCAGCAAGATAAGTTTAGAATAGTGTTGTAGTTTCCTTGAGAGGAAATAATTTTTTAAGCCTAAAAAAAGAAAATTTTGCTAATTCATTAATAATTTTAGGGGTGCAACTCGAGTTATTCGGGATTAGGTTAAGGTCAACCTTAACTCTAATCCAAGGTTTAAAACCTCAACCTTAACCCTAACCCTAAACCAGCCCTAATTTTAAAACCTCAACCCTAATTCAAATTCAGTAGGTCAAGTTTGGGTTGAATTCAAGTTACATGAATAAGTATAAAAATGACTATTCATTTTCAACATTCAAAAACATTCAAATAAAATTACTCTATCGCATACTTAAAATTTACATATCCAACATTAACCTAAAGTTCCAAATATGAATAAGATAATAAGTTTATTAAGTAGCTAAATAAAACATAAGTTCAAATAACACTTAATTAGGTCAAAAGAGATTTTCAAAAAGGACATGGAGATAGGGATGAAATTAGGGAGATAAGATTTGTTAAGTCCAAGTCCTCTACTAAGCTTGATTTTGATGATGAATATAATTAAATAATTAAGTTTTGATGATGAACAAACAAATAAGTAAAGAATTAAAGTACTAACAGGTTACTTTCAAGTGATGAAGCATTTTTATGTCAAAACAGATTAAGAAGAGTAACTGCAAGCAATAAACAATGTTAACTTGTTAAAACGAATTAAGAAAAGTAACTATTAAGTTTAAAGCATGTCATATTAAGACTTCACAAGAAGAAATTTAGAGCATGCTCAAGTAAAAATCACTTAGAAGTAACCCAAAAGTATTTAGAAATACGTCAAAGACAAATCAGAACCCTTTCAGAAACAAAGCATGAAGCTCAAAAGTTCAAAAGTATTCAGAGCATCTTAAGAAACAAGTGAGAACTTTTTAGAGACAAAGCGCAATCCTCACAATTAACTCTAAACTAGTATCGCACTTCAGAAGTAGTTCAGAGGCATTCCTAAGTCTCAAGAAATACTTCAGAAGTAAGACGCTCTACTTTAGAGAAAGCTTTCGCACTTAAAAGCTCGTCAGAAAAAACTTCAAAAATACTTCCAATGCTCAAAGATGATTTACAAGTCAAATAATAATGGTACAAAATAAATTCAAAAGAAACATCAACACTCAAAACCTTGTTAAAAGCATTTTAGAATGTCGATCTTGCACTTAAAAGTTCTTCAGAAGCAACTTAGAAGCTCTTAAGATATATCTTTAAAAAGCCAAGACTCAAGAAGTATATCAGAAATAGAATTCAAGCTTTAGTGATACTTCAGAAGTTTTTCAGAAACTAAAATATGACCATTGACAATGTTAGAAATCAAGATTAGCCTTCAGAAGATTTGAGAGTGTTCAGCCAAGAACAATTCAAATTTTATCTTGGCTTAGAAGTTCCAAAGATACACTTCAGAAACTTTGATAGAAGGCAGATCTAACAATAACTAACAATAAGGCAATGTTAAAATTTTTGAAGACTTATTTCAGAAGTTCCGAAGCCATATAAAAAGTTATATCAGATCTACCAAATGCTTGAAAAATCACAAAAAGTTAAAACGACTGTAATCCCTTCCACAATTTATAAAAGGATGATTAAAGTAACACACAAACTATAGAAAGATAGAGAAAAAGAGAAATTTTTGACTCAAGCATTTACAAGAGCATTTAATATCTTCTTCCATTATTCAACTCCAATTACTTCAACATTGTCAAAGAATTCAAAGCTAGACCTGCTTCACTTTCAAGGAGTTTAACATATACATCCTTATTGCTTACTTTTTTCATTTATTTAAGCTTTTAATTTATGTATAAATCTACCTAAGTAAGAGACATTAATCTATATTTTTTTTAGCATTTGTTAAAGCAAGCAGGGTGCTTGTTGTTTATATATTGAGAAAAGCAAGTAGAAAGACTTGTTCAAAGTATACAAGTTGGTTAGTGAACTTTCAAAACTAGCGAGTTAGTTAGTGACTTCAAAAAACTAATGTGTTTTTTATTAGTTTGATCAAAGTATTAGTAGAACCTGAGATTAGTAGAGAAGACTGATTGAGAGAAGTGGACTAGGAACCCAAGAAGGATTGAACCACTATAAAATCTTATGTACATGTGTTGTGAAAGTTACTTCCTTTTATTTTAAGCATATTTTTCAATTTATTGGTCAAAACTTTTGAAAGCTCAATCCCCCCCCTCCCCCCCCCCTCTCCTCCTTCTCTTCCTCTTGAGCTACAATTTAGAAAGGGACCAATGAGATCAACCAGAGAAAAATATGCTTATATTAAGAAGAGAGATAGGGATTATGGGAATGATATGAGATTGGTAGGTCATTTATGCTTCGCAAAGGAAATTTAAAAAAGAAGGAACAATGTAATATGAATTATAAGAAGTAAAATATGTGTAGTATTTAGTTTTGTAACTAATAATATGTAATTTAGGCAGGTTTTAGGTTAGGTTATCATTAACCCAAACCCAACCCAAATTAGAATTCAAGTTTAGGTTAATCCAAATTAGAATTCGGGTTTGGGTTGCCATTAACCAAATCCCTTAAAAATGTCAGGTTGGGTTGGGCGATGTAATGCCTTGCACCCTCATCCTATGCATTTGGGCATACTATAGATTATTCATTGTTGGGGCCTTACGCAGGATGCTACCATTTTTGTTCTTCTTAAGGGAAGTCTTCCCATAACCCACAAATTTTCTAATTTTAAGAGAATATTCTGCCAAAATTTTAGCAGAGTTTACCCTAAAATATGAGGAATTTCACCTGATATACATTATACAAATGAATTTTTAATATCAATATTCATAATTTTCATATAGAACATAATCATTAACAATAAAATAAACCATAAAATCATTAAACCTTCCAAACTTACCCATAGCTTAGAATTGGCATTGCCCCATGATAGCAATTGGTAGACTAGACACCCATATACATCCATTCTCTATCTACTTATTAAACATATTATCTTAAATAAGCTTGATTTTGATGATGAACATTCTTAACTAAGTATATTTTGATGATGAGCGAAGACATAAGTGAAACATTAAGGTACTAACAAGTCTATTCTCAAGCACTAATAGTTATACTTTTAAACTAATCTTTGAGAATAAAACTTCATAATGTTCAAAGGCAAAAACTAAATAAATGGTCATGAAAATTAAGTATATAAACTACATATATACTTAAAATTAAAAAAATAGAAAGTTTAAAGTCTTTAAAGAAGCTTCGGAGTCAAAGTTCGTCCCTTCGAAATCATGAAGTCACATACTTTAGAGTTAGCCAAGGCGCTTCAGAACCACTAGAAAGCCTCAGAGACAAGAAAACAATCTTTCAAAATCATAAAGACACAAGCTTTGGATTCAGCAAGGAAGTCTCGAAGCCATTGAAGCACTTTGGAGACAGAGGAAAGTAACCTCAAAGTGTTGATAGCACTTCAAAGTCATGAGTATGCAAGCTTCGGGACTAAGTTAAGTTCTTTAGAGTAAGGCACTTTGGAGACAACGAATGATAACCTTCTGAGTTAACAGAACACTCTTCAGTGAACATGACTTGCTAGAGTCAGAAGAAAGGTGCTTCAGAGAACGAACTCCTTCGGAGTCACGGAACACTTACTTCAGAGATAAACCAGAATTTCAGAGTTAAGTCAAGCACATCAAAGTGGAACAAAAATAACTTTGGAGTCGACAGGGTACTTCAAAGATAACTACAGCCTTCGGAGTTGGTTTCCTCGGAGTCATCGAATATTTACTTTAGAGACAAAAAAGTATTTTAGAGTTATGGAGTCAATTACTTTAGAGTCAGCCTCTACAGACCCGATGCGAGTCATTTCGGTAACGCCATTTTGGATGTTCCGAAGCACATCTTTAGTGCATCCAAAGTAACAGCGACTTGTGAGAGTTGTGCAAAAACTTCATGCTACTTAGAATTTTGGAGGATCTGATGTTAGTTCATAGCCTCCGAAACAACGCTAAAAGTACAACGGTCTTAAATTCAAACTTTTCTTAGAATTTAATTTTTCTTACCTATCATAACAGAGAAAGTCAGAGTTCTCAAAGAAAGACAAAAAGCTCACATATAAAAGAAGTTAAGTAAGATTGAGAAAATGGTTTTCACACTGAAAAATAAGAGAGCATTTACTAAATCTTTAAGGCTTTTTCTTCCATGATTTTAACTCCACTATAGTTCATTCAAAGAAGCATTTAAAGCCATTCATTCAACTACTTCTAGAGATTAAATATCATTATTTTTATTATTATATTATTTGTGTTTACTACTTTATAATTTTGTACAAAATCAGCCTATTAGAGGCATTAACATTTGTACAAGTTTATTTCTCTATATTTCTGCAAGTTTATTAACTTGCATCTATGTAGTGAAAGCAAGTAGGATACTTGTTGAGTATTTGTATAAGTTTGTTGGTGAGCTTGAAAAATCAACTTGTGCAAGTTTATTGGTGAGCTTGGAAAACCAACAAGTATTAGAGGAACCTGAGTTTAGTAATAAAGACTAACTCAGAGAAGTAGAGTAAGAACCCAAGCGAAGGGCCAAACCATGATAAAAATACCTATCTAAGTGCATTGAGTTATCAGTAATTTCTTGAGTCTTTCAGTTTAACTATTATCCGGCCAAAATTTTTTAAAGACTCAATTCACCCCCCATCTTGAGTCACCATCTGAACGGGACCAACACTACTTACATTTTAGCATAATGACATGCTAATATATTTACATCATTATACATTTCCAGAAGGCATTAATAATTCATTTATTATAACCTTGAATAAATATACATATAATATCGATAATTTCTAACTCCAAATTCTATAAAACATGACATAATAAAAATCATCATCTTTAGGCTCCAATACTTGACCTGTCCACTAAAATTTCAAATAGGATGGCATAAGTCCACATGAACTCAGTAAGTAGATATGATTCAAAAGTAATAACTAATCAAAATAGCATGTTCAAGATCAGCACACAAAATTTCCTGGCAATACAATCATAAATAAGACTAATAAGATTCCAATTCACATTATCAATTCAATCTCAATCATTTATATTCATTCACACCAATATAACTGGTGGGTTCCCATAGGATGGCTTAACTTAAGAGGGGAGGGGTAAATTGGGTAAATAAAAATTCATTACTTAATCCCTATTGAATCATCTCCCTCTTTTTGTGCTTGTGTATGGTATGGTATAAAATGAACAATAGAAATAATAAAATGCATGAAGAGTAAAACAAATGAGCAAACACACACACACACATAGACCAGACAATTTTTATAATGGTTTAGGACCCTGTCCTTACATCCATTCTTCCAAGAGCACACACTTATTGTGCCTTGGGTTCTATTATATCCCGTATAATGGAAATACAATAATGCTCCTAGCACTTTTTTGATTTTCACAAGCTCACCAGGAAACTCACTGGTTTCAAAGATCACCAACAAAGTTGTTGATTTTCTAGATATCACTAACAACTCTTATAATATGATTTTCTTAAGTTCACCACAAACTCATTAGTTTCAAAGATTATCAATAAACTTGTTGGTATTCTAGAGCTCACCAACAATTCTCTGATTTCAAGTTTATCAGAAAACTTATACACTTTTATATAATATTTCTCTTACCCATATGGGAAGATTTGATCTATTTGATCTCTCTTACAGCTCTATGTAATACAAAAGATCTTCTCATAATGTAAAAATAATGGCTATAAGGATATAAAGGTTTAACCTCAAGAATAGATAACTGAAGGTTTAAGCTCTTAACCAAGGGTGGAAGAATTTACATAAGGTTAAGTGCATCTGAAAAGTATTCCTTCACTTCTCCTGAATTATCTCACCTTTTCTCCTTAAATGACTTTTTCATACTTTTGACCATTGGAGAAGATGGGTTCTATTGAATGCAGAAAACGAGAGTAGCATTGAATGAATGACATCATTTGAATTTTCTGCTATTGAAGTCCAGACCTTTCTGGTTTGTCTCGAGTTGCCAAGCCACTATTCAGAGAGGAGGATGAGTTGTGTTAAAAAGGTCTTCATCGTTTTAACTTTTTATAGCTTTAAGAACCTTGCAGCACCACTTATATTTGTCAGAAATAATAATTGATATAAGTCTACAAAATGTTGGCACGAGTGTAGATTCCATTTGAACACTAGTCACATAAATCGATTTTTCTTTTCACAAGTCATAACCTCTCTTTATTTGCATTTATCTTTCTTAAGTAATAGACGAATACTCCTTTGACTTGTATCAGCTAGTCAATATTATGATTCATCTATAAGTGATGGACAAGCTCAAACACTTCAGACAAATTCTTCTCTACACTTCATTTTTTGATTTGTCTATTGTAAATAATAGATGAACTACGAATCATTGATGAGTCGAATTGGCATATAGATGAATCCACTTCTACACATTGTCTTGGGCAAATTAGTGTAACATCCGTGGTGCTTAAAGTCTACTCATGTGGAAATGGGTAGAATTTACCTTATGAATTCGATAAATTTCACTATTTGGAGCTATATAAAGTTAATGAGAAGAAAAGAACTTAAGTAGTGAAATTGAGCAAAAGTATGTTTATGACATATATAATAGCCTTATATGATGTTTGAGGTGATTGAAATTTTCTTATGTGGATATGCGTAGAGTTTGATGCTTAAAATTCATAAATGTTATCAATTTAAATTATATAATGGCTATAAGAAGAAAAAGAACTGAAATAGTGAATTGGAAAAAAGCATATTTATGATCAGTGCGAATGGCCTAAGATATTTATTATGTGTATTATAATGTGTATGAAACATTAGTTTGAGTTTTGGATGCATTTTGGATTGAAAAGTGCCTATGGAGTTACTTATGACAAAAAATTTAGTTAAAAGGAACTGAATAGGTGATTCTTGACAATTGACCTTAAATGAGGTAGTGAATGGTATGAACATACTTCATTTCATGTACGTAATGTGTGAGAAGTAATTATTGGGAGATTTGAAATATTTTATGTAAAAAGGGGGCTATTGTAAGGCCCTCGAAATTTCAAAAATGTAAATTTTCACTATTGTAAAGTTTTGATAATTTTTACAATGCGGTATACTGTAAAATTGAATTTTGAGAAATTTTATTATCAAAAAATTAGATAAATGGATAAAATATCTATATTAATGTGAGGATGATGAGGACATATGTTATTTAATAATTAATAGGTAAAGAAAAATTAAAAATTACATGTGGAAAGCCAAAAAATTGAGTTACCGGTAATTTTAAACTTTTTTTAATTTAATCACATTTAATTGAAAAAAATGATGAAATTATAAAAATAATAGATGAAAAATTGATTTGGGTATATGATATATCAAATGGATGACTCACATGTATAAAGAATGATAATTTGATGGCATTTTGAAAATTCAAGAGAGTGAATGTGCATAGAAGTGGGTGGAGCATAGACTACAAAAAAAAAAACAATATAAAAGTTATGTTTTTGCAATGCCTATCCCATTTCTATCGTTTCCATCTTTCAGCCCATGTTATCCAACATAAACCCTTCTCCCCATCATCCCAATCTTCCATTTTAGATAATTTTGCTTCAATTGATCCATAGCAAATTTTGATTCAAGTAATTAGTGGGCCATAGGATGTAATTTTTTTTGAGATCAAGAAGTGGTAGTCACCCAAACCTGGTGAAGTATTGCTGATCAGTGGAACCCACCAAAAGAATTTGAAGATTAAGGTAAGTGCTTAATCTACTTTAAATGATGATGATGTTTATGAAAGAATATTATGTAAAAGTTGATTTATCTTCAAGGAATTTTAAACCCTAATTCAAGGGAGTTTGCTGAAAATTTTAATAGGAAATTAAGGCTTTGTTAGAGGCTAGAAATTGGAGTGTGAGGGCTGTATAAATTGCTCAATTAATTAAGGTATGCAGGTAGTTGTTTTAAGTTATTTTAAGTTCAATTTGATTTCTTTGAATGATTACAATTTGGGCACTTGTAATCTGAAATTTTTATATATGAGTTACATGATTTTAAATATGCATTATCTTTCCCATGCAACCATAATTAAAGTATTGTATTATCATGAATTAAATTGCATTGAAAGCAATGGAATTCGGATGAACAGTGTACTGACAGAACACCTTACCAAGTACCCCTCTTGAGGTTGATTAAAACCAAATTTAATGATGCTATTTTTCCAAAATAAAAATATTAGGTTAAAATATATATAATTAAATACTATCATATTAAATTTCATGAACAAATTCTACTTTTTGACCCTCAAAAAAATATGAACATTAAATACCCTGAAAATGAGATGTTGATGGCGTCCCATCCTTTTGAAATTTTGCTTTATTTTTAATCTTCACATTTTGAATTAATTTAAGCTAAAAACTTTACCAAAATTCTATTATATTATTTGGAATTGACATAAAACTTTTTAGGGGCAAAATAGGTGTATAATTTCGTTTAAAAGGTTTTTTATATATTTTCATATTTTAATTTTAAATTGATCAATTTATATTATTTTGATCTGAAAATTGGATCAAATATTTTTCATATTATTGAAAATCTGCAGAAATATTTTCATGTTAACTGGATATTTATAAACTAGTAAATAAAAATTTTATTTTAGGTTTTACGTACATGTATTCTACGTCCTCGGGAGTGCCGGTAAAATTTTGTTTTGACATATGATTGGCTCAGAGCCTAGTGTGACTCATTTATGTATTTTATGATGGCCGTGGGGCTAACCTATGTCTGCCATATGGTGAGGAGTGGCCTGGTTGGCCAATGGGCGGTTGTGTGGGCATCCGGCGTGGCCGAGTGTTGCAATTGGCCTGGATGGCCTAATTGCTATGATTGGCCTGAGTAGCTTGTGTAGGCGTGTTTATGGAGAACTGGTACTCTTATGAGGTGATG
>JAYJMB010000811.1:0-17528 GCA_036873735.1 Pouteria campechiana | reverse complement strand
GAGAGAGAGAGAGAGAGAGAGAGAGAGAGAAGAAGAAGAAGAAAAGAAAAAAGAAACCACTCTAACTCTTCTACTTTCTATAATTTTCTGTGTTCCAAAAGCTTCTAATGCTTCAATGAAAATCTAATTTGTTACATTCTTGATTTTAGCCTCATGTGATGCCTCTTGAAAATTCTCATCTTGAAAGTGGATTCATTCTCACAAATGAACTTGTTCATCTTTTCTTTCAAATTTTTAGATTTTCAGTCTTCTAAATACTTAATCCTTTTATCATATTCAAATTTTGGTCATTATTACCAGTTTTGTTCATATATCCAGATATGAGTGAATACTGCACTTCTATAGTGAGCCATTCAACATTGCAACCCTGTTGCATATGATACTGCCTTATTGACCTGCATAATGCCTTTTGTGTTTGAATCTGGTTGATTTTTTCTCATTTAATTTCAGGTAGTTTTCTTGGAAATATCTGTTTTAAGAACTTTATGTCATCAGGTAATTGTTTCAAGAATGAGGTATATTTCATCACAGACGGAGCGTGCAGTACGGTTTGTAGGTCTTTCAACAGCCTTAGCAAATGCTCGGTATGCCATACAGTACCCTTAGGAAGCATACTAATCTGTCTGTTTCTTTTCCTCTTCTTTCTTCTTTTTTCTTTTTTTCTTTTTCTTTTTTCTTTTTTTTGTTATCCTTTTGTCATCCCATGATATAAATTTGTTGTAAGTGGCTGATTTTGCTTGTTCATCAAATCTACCTTCAAAATGTTAAGAAAATCAATTTTCTAACCCAATGAGTGTTGGTTTCTTGCTTCTGATTAATGGTGTTAATTTTTCAGATAACAGCCAACTTTAATGTTTCCAAACGCATTTGTTCTCTCTGACATTGTCGTATGAGGTGAAGACTAGGATACAGAAAACTCATGCTTAAAAATCATCCTACTTCGAAATCAAACTTCCATTACCACATTCGTGTGTATGTTCTTCCTTGCATCACCTGCCGAAGTCTTATGACTCAAAATTTTTAGTTACTTTACAATCAATGACCAATATTTTGGTGGTACGAAATTCTTGATCAATCTCCTATGATCTTGATGAATGAGTTGAAGGCTCGAGTATGGCAATCTTCTACTTAAATATCACTACTGCTTGGAGTTTCTTTGGGACCCAATTTCCTTTTCATTTTGGCATGCATAGCAGAAAATCCAAATTTGTTCTTTGCTTGTGAAGTCATCGCTCTGGAAGTTGCCAATCTTATACAGAAGCGAACCCAGTGAAATCTATCACTTTCTGGTGGATATCTGGATCCTTCATGCCCCCATTCCGCAGTCCTTCCCCACCTGCACCATTCTCTTCTACATTTTAAAGGGAACTTGCTGTTTGATGCTACATCTCTATTACCTATTTCCAGTGAGAAGTCTTACTTCTGTTACTTGAGAGATTATTAATCCAGTTGTTTGAGCCTAGATATATTGCAAGTTAATATTTGAATTTTGTGTCCTTCCACATCCTTTCACACAGCTTCAATTACTGGTCAATTGTATTACAATACTATTTTTAAATCAAGCCACGTGGTTGCTTCCAATCTTTGATAAATGTTGGTTTCCATCCATTTGCATAGTTCAATCTAGGTCACTTATGGTATGAGGTATTTTTCAGTGATTTAGCTGACTGGTTGGGTGTTGGGGAGAATGGACTATTCAATTTCAAGCCAAGTGTGAGGCCTGTGCCCCTTGAAGTTCACATTCAGGCAAGTAAAATTTTGTTTTGTGTGGCTTTCTCTCTATCCTTAAATCACTTACAATCTACCTTCCCCTTTAGGGCCTGATCGTTTACATGGATTTGATTTCTTTGGAATTCAATTTTATGGAAAATTTCATTCCCCAATGGTTGAATTGGCATATACTTTTCATAACAATCCTACTTTTTTCATCATTAGCTACATTTTCAATCATTACTTCCTACTTATTTTAACCTTTTTCACTTTATGGCTGACATTAATTATCTTTCATTCGATTCTTTCCAATCAAATCCACCCTGCCAATCAGGCCCTTAGGTGAAATTTTCAATTTAAAATTGCTAAAAATTTCTTGGCAAGGCATCTGTCGTTACCTTAGGGCAAGGTTGAATGTTAACGTGGCTGCATTAATTGATGTGTTCACATTACTGTTGGCTTTAGTGTGTAGGCATGATGTCAACTGGACAACCACTTCAAAGTTTGGTTGGATCTAGCACATGCCCCTCAGAAGACTAAGTTGGAAGACTAATGGATATCTGGATCCAACTGAAACTATTTCAGGACTCCACATTTGGTGCCAGGCCCCAAATGAAGCCCCCTTTAAATGCATTCTTGGTGTGGGTATACCAAGACCTGATGCAAACCCGACCAAGTCTCGGGGGTTCATGCCTTTGTGGCTTATGTAGTTTTTGAAATCTTATGTTTCCTTGGATTCCCAAATAATTCATATTTTTAAATATGTAAGAATTTAGGAGATGAAAATTAGATCAGCAGTCATCTTTCACACTTGGATTCTAATTCTTAAAATTTTGAAATTTGTGAACTCTCTGAACAGGGTTACCCAGGAAAATTCTACTGTCCCAGAATGAATAGCATGAATAAACCTGCATATGCTGCTATTTGCTCACATTCTCCTTCAAAACCAGTTCTTATATTTGTTTCATCTCGTCGCCAAACAAGACTTACTGCTTTAGACCTTATTCAGGTGAGTTGCCTAAATTAATTTTGAACTTGTCCTAAGGTTATAAAAGTTGCTAAGGTAAATACACCTGCAGTTTGCAGCTTCAGATGAACATCCAAGGCAGTTCCTGAATATGTCAGAAGATGCTTTGGAAATGATTCTTTCTCAGGTTACTGATCAAAACTTGAGACACACATTGCAATTTGGCATTGGATTGCACCATGCAGGGTTGAATGATAAAGATAGATCTTTTGTTGAGGAACTTTTCACAAACAATAAAATTCAGGTAAATTTGGTATGCTTTCTGGAAGAACAATACTTTTTGCTAGAGCCATATTTTTCCACATTTTGTTTCTTAATTGACTGTGAGCTTTTGTTAATGCATAGATCTTGGTGTGTACAAGCACATTAGCATGGGGTGTGAACCTTCCTGCTCATCTTGTTATCATTAAGGTAAAGCATGCCTAAATTTGTTTTCCTTAAATCTAATGTCCCTCTTCAGTCAAATTGTGGGTAATGGAACTTCCATATTGCAGGGAACAGAGTATTATGATGGCAAAGCTAAACGATATGTGGATTTTCCCATTACAGATATCTTGCAGATGATGGGTCGTGCAGGTCGACCACAGTATGACCAACATGGAAAGGCTGTTATACTTGTCCATGAACCCAAAAAGAGCTTCTACAAGAAGGTTAGGATTAGAAATTATACTTAGTATTTAAAGCATAATCTTGTGATGTGACTTGATTCACTTTTTCCTGTGCTTAATTGGCAGTTTCTTTATGAGCCATTCCCGGTTGAAAGCAATCTAAGGGAGCGGCTGCATGACCATATCAATGCAGAGATTACTTCTGGCACAATTTGCCATAAAGAGGATGCAGTGCATTATCTCACTTGGACTTACTTTTTTCGTCGATTGGTAAGGTTCCCTGAACTTGCTGCACATTCTATCTGGTTCATAGCTACACACCTGGTTAGAATCTAGGAATAGACCCTACAGTTTACCAAAACACAGTTAGAATCTAGGAAAATGCTGTCTATTTTCAATGGTCTAGTGTCATTTGTACTTGTAATATGAAAGTGAATGTTACTGAACAAGCTATGTGCTTTTTGTTGGCCAATTAATTTTTACTAGCTCTAGCATTTGCTGCTTCTATTTATTCCATGCATACTTTAATATTCCAGAAGTACTGAAAATTTGTAGATGTTGTGATATTGGGCTTAATGACCTTTCAAATAAAGAAAATAGACATTCATGTTTAGAGATTTTGTTGTGTATTGGTGATTTGTAAGATATCTATAATAGGGCAATCGATGGATCTTTGTTGATTGGTGTTGGCTGACACTTATGGTGCAATTGGGCGAGTGGAAGGGGTTGAAATAGTGGGAATTAGGGGTTGGTCTGGTAATTTCAACAAACTGTTTGCTTGCAATATCAAGCGCCTTGATATGGCAGGACTCGGAAGTGGGCCTCCTAGAGGTGATGGTGATGAATTCTCTGTTTCTTGTTGTGGCAGGCATGACAAAGTGACTGTTTTGATGATCACAAACTTGATCCAAGAAGGGGCTTTTCTGAGGGGAGACGCTCTATGGACCCTCCACCATCTGTCACCATTCTGTTGATGGAAGAAAAACATTCGATCGTCTGCTCAAGTGGGCTGACCACCATGATTGACAGAAAAACATTTGATTGTCTGCTCAAGTAGGCGTTAACCATGATTGACGATCTTCACAGTCTCTGATCCATCATGGGTCTAAAACACATAAATATCAGCTTTCAGATCCTCAATCTCCCCCTTCCATATTCTCTCCCCTGCTGAAGCAATAAACACCCACTCCCTTGACAGAGATGGGGTTGGGGTAAAATTAGCTATCCTGCAAGGAGTCAACCTTAGAGTCTCACCAGTCCAGTGATAGGTTGAGTTAAAGGCAGTCCAGCTTTGCCTGTGCAATTCTGACTGTTGATGCATCAAGACATAGATCAGATAATCGTTAGGGATTGATGGCATCAAGACGAGTATAAGTGAAACTTGGAACATTTGGAGGAATCCCCTTGCCTATCTTTCATTGGGATGACACCATTGTTTTGTTGCAATTGCATTAGAGGAATCTGCAGATGAGGAAAGAATTCCTCGAGAGCAGATCTTCTCCCTGTCTTCAGATGGAGATGTTCTCAGCGGGGGAGGAGTTGGAAGGCATTTTTGGTATTTTGAAAATATCTTTTAACAGGCTGTGACAAAATGGGATGGAGTGGGTACACCTGCAATTTTTGTCAAAAGTTGTAGTGTTATTTGGAATTTTGCAAAACTAAGGGGCATATTTGTAATAAACTATAGTTATATCTGCAAAAAACCCTTTAGAAGTTAAGAAGCATGAATTAATTCATATTTTCCAAGAAGCTAATTGTTCATCTCTAAGTATGTTGTTGTTTTCAAAAAATGGCTTGTTTATCAAGTACAAATTATTCCACATTTTCCTAGCAGCTAATTTTGTGCGAATTTGTTGGCTAGGTTTCAAACCATTGATGATGTTTGTGCACTAAATTAGTGCTGTCTGTATTCTTCTTTAGTAGAGAGGGAGAGGACTTTCCTTGATTCCTTTGAGGGGGAAGCAAAAGCTGGTGCATTTATGAAGTATAAATTAATTGCTATTCTTCATTTGTGTGTGCTTGCATCTGGCCCATTCATGAAGTAATTCCTATTGTGTTTGTGTGCGCACTTATTCAGTCATTTATAAACAATGAATTAGTTGTGAATCTTCGTTTGTTGTGTGCATGTTGGCTAGGATTGAGCATTAAAATAGGTTTGTCAGTATCCTTCTTTAAATTGAAGGACAATTGTTATACCATAAATGATCCTAATATGCATCTGCAACTAGAACCTTTTTTAATCATTATTTTGGGAATCATATTATATGACTGTCTTCTTTTTATGGCATCTCTTCAACTTTAAACAGCAGTTTCTTCTTATTTGTATTTTTTTGGCATATAAATTTTCATTCATTCGTTTTGTGTCATATCTTATATCTTTTTATGGCATCTCCTTGACTTCAAACTGCAGCATCTTTTTTATTTATTCTATGGCATATAATGTTTCATTCATTCATTCTTCCCTCTTTTTAATTTCAAAATAATGCTACATATGTCCATCTGTCAGGTTGTTAATCCATCCTACTATGGGTTGGAAGATGCTGAGGCAAACACTTTGAATTCATATTTGTCAAGGTACCAACAGAATTGCCTAAGCTATTCTTCTTTTTGCATGTCTCTTTTCCTTCTTTGACAAACACCTAATTATTTTTATTTTCAAGCAGTTTAGTGCAAAATTTGTTTGAAGATCTGGAAGATAGTGGCTGCATCAAGATGAATGAAGACACTGTGGAACCTTTGATGTTGGGTTCAATAGCATCACAGTATTACCTTAGCTACTTGACTGTATCATTGTTTGGATCAAATATTGGCCCAAACACTTCACTGGAAGTGAGTGCTTTCTTTTATAGAAGTCTTCAATAGCTTCATTTGAGTTATTATTAGCCAGAATGAGTGATTTCCATGTTCTGTCACGGTTTTCCTTGTATGGAACTTCAGGTTTTTCTGCACATTCTTTCGGGTGCTTCTGAGTATGATGAACTCCCAGTTCGCCATAATGAGGTAAATTTCTTTGCTTATTTGACAGATTCTATGATGGGAAACAGGATCCATTTTCAGCTGTGTACATGAGTAAAAATCATTCTGGATGCATTTATTGGATTTCTAAATTCTTTATACATAGGTATCCATATGTATGCTGAAGAGAAGATTCAGTGTTCTTGTAAAAGGGAAATCTCTGTTCCATTGACAGATGGAACATTTTGCCTCCCCAGTAATTGTAAACTCTAAGCATCTTTAAACAAAGGAGTTTGTAAATGATACTTGAGTGTGTTTCTGGTTAAAAGTAAAACTATTCATCCATCCAGGATTGAGAGTACTGAAAACAACCCAAATTTCACTGAAATGCTTTCTGATAGACAATTACCTTGTTTCAATTGTCTGATCATTATACTTGTTTCTTGGGTATTGGCCATTTACGGATCCTTAAATGTAGTGGCTAATCATGCACTTACAGCACTCACTGACACTACTTTAATTCCTTATCTTTTGTTGTTTTTAGGAAAATTACAATGAAGAATTGTCCGAAAAGGTTAGATACCCTGTGGATAAACATTGCCTTGATGACCCTCATGTAAAAGCAAATCTACTCTTCCAGGTCAGGGCTTCAACGGAGAGCACAGCATGTCTTTTCCATCATGTTATTGATATGTGTCCTTATTTATCATGTCTAACTTATAATATATCAAGACTTCCTTTCCTGCCTTGATATTTAATATTATCACTCAGAAAGTTGTGAAATTGCAGGCACACTTTTCACAACTAGAATTACCAATCAGCGACTATATCACAGACCTGAAGTCAGTTCTGGATCAAAGTATACGTATTATCCAAGCCATGATAGACATATCTGCGAATAGTGGTTGGCTATCAAGCACAATCACTTGCATGCGTCTCTTGCAGATGGTCATGCAGGTAATCTTCTATACAAATGCCTTCAACTTGGAGCGTGCTTATTAAAATCAGATCTGTATGGTTTCTTATTGAACTTGTTTTCAGGGTTTGTGGTCTGACAGAGATTCACCCTTGTGGATGTTACCATGCATGAACAATGATCTTCTAAGTTTACTGAATGAAAAAGGCATCTCAAATGTGCAACAGTTATTGGAACTCCCAAAGATGAAGCTACAGATGTTACTTCAGAGTTTACCCGCTTCACAACTGTACCAGGTTTGCCTCTTCTCCTCTAGCCAGACTCCAGAGCTGATATTGCAGTATGTCTTTGACTATTAGTGTGTCAACTAATTGCGTGCCCTGCATTGTATTGCTCAGAGCATAGAGGCTATTCTATGCCCAGTTTGTGTACCTCTCTCGTCAACAAATAAATGCGTGTGTGCACATGTGCTTCTGCATGTGTGCATGCATGCATACACATATCAGGTCCACTGAAGTGCCCATTTGGAGTTCATCCATGGGCAGATCTACATGGAGCTGAGGGTGGGCAATTGCTGTGCTCAAACTTTGAAAAATATTTTTATCCCCTTTTGCTAAAAGTATATCTATTATTTTTATTCTTTTTTAAAAAATATATGTTATAATAAAGGGTAGCATAGAATGAGTTTAAATATTTAATATTTCAAAATATAGCTTTATAATTTTTGCCCCCCCCCAAAAAAAAACCAATGCTCCTGCCTCTACCACTACAACTATTGTAATTGGAAAGTCAATCAAAGTGCCCCAAACAAATATGAATACCTGGACCAAAAGAACCATCCAATTTGATCTGATTGAAGATCTGGACCATATGAGTGGTTCCATGCATGGTTAAATTGGAGTGCAAGACTCACAAATAGAATGAGGATGTCCCGTCCTAACTTGTAAATAGCTGGATAGTAGAGCTTATAATCCATCTGTGTTCTCAAGGACCAAATAGACAAAAGTTTATATCAGATGGCTAGGTAGAGTTTTTCAAGCTTCAAAGGACTCAAAATGGGTTGTATGAATTGTTGGAATTCTGATTTGTTTTTGTTTTTTGTTTCCAAAGTTCTTCCCTAAACCAACTTCTTCTCTTTCCCTTTTTATGGTAGATCCTTATTAAGTTGGCAAGTAATCTGGCCAATAGAAGAGGAGAATGAGGTTTGTAGAATTTATTTGGTTGTATTGAAATTTTCAAATATCATTTTCCATCAATTGATAATCCAAAGTATGCAGCTTGCAAAAGAATGATCCAGCATACACCTTGCAAAAACAGGATACGGTTGCTTCATGTCCCTCTTGACTGTTCTTCATGCGCTTGCACTAGCTTCCACTTCATTTTTTTTTATTTTTGTTTTCCTCTTTTTTCACCTCTTTTCACTCTTGAAAACAATCTGCTTTTCTTTTTTTGTGGGGTGGGGGGAGGGATATGTAAAATTGACAGGTCTGCACTTCAGTGTCCATTTTAGTTGATTTTCTTTCTTTCTATTTTGGTTTTTATTATCCCTAAAAGTGACATTGGGAGGTTTGAACCTGAGCCTATGGATGCACTGATTCGGTGTCTACCATGCTACACTGTTCGATACAACTTCCACTTGCAGATATTTCACAACAGAACTTCCTGGCATTTCTGCCCAGATCTGTTACCATTCTTCAGCCTTGATGGAACTACAGTCCATATCCTGGACGCATATATTTGTTTCTGGGGAGTAGTTAACTGCAATTATGCACATCTGTTTCTTTTTGTGAGCATACGCTTGCCTGCATGGTGGATCAGCTAGGGTTTGCCCATGCTTATTATCTAGCTGATAGTGGTATTTTGTGTTCTTTTGTTCCTTGCTGCATTCTGTTCCTTTTTTGATTTGTGAATAATCTGGTGTAAAAATCGATATAAATTTCTGTATTGTTTTGAAGAACCCATACTCGAATGTCCAAGCAATAATATGAAAGAGACTTGATGGCCTTCGTATTGTATGTGCATGAGTTCTACTACTATCCCCGCGTGCTTCTTCGTCTTCTGCAGCTATTAGGTGTATCTCATTTCCTGATTACCGCACTTCTTTCTCCATACACAGGATCTGCAGAATTTTCCTTATGTTCAAGTAAAACTGAAGGTCCAGGAGGAAGATACAGGAGGGACAAACTCCACTGTTCTTAAAATTAGGCTGGACAAACTGAACTCACGTAGCACAAGTTCAAGAGCATTCACTCCTCGGTTCCCAAAGGTAGAGAGCTCAGCTACGCGACTTTACCGGTAAAAAGATAACACACCTAATTGTGCAGAGTTGTCATTTTCTAACAGGTAAAAGATGAAGCATGGTGGTTGGTTATTGGAAATTTCACCACTTTGGAGCTCTGTGCTCTGAAACGAGTGAGTTTCTCAGATCATTTGTTTACACAGATGAAGTTACCATCAGAACTGAAAAATCTCGAGGTGAAAATTGTCATTTTAATTTCAACGTTCTGAATTTTTAATTCCACTAAGCATTGCATTGAAGAATGATACTTGGCATTTAGGAAGCATGGTCAGATGAGTTTCATCTACAGATAATAGGTCCTTGAGAAATAACTTTCTGTAGTTGAATTACATAGTTTGCATGATCTTTTTGTAGTTTTTCTAGTGAAAGTATTTGTGACAATCAGAGCAGAAGCAGCTTGCTTTAAGTTTGAGAAGTTAAGAAACATTAATAACATGGATGAATGAAATCATGAATAAAATTTGAGTCAACCTTTTTGTTTGGTAGAGATTCATGGATACAAATAATGCCAGTGGCCATTGGAGCTGCTCCATGGATATCCATACTGGCAGACAGTAGGTGCCATCCTTGGAAAGGACGTGCCTGATGCCAGCATTCTGACTATTATTTGTGAAATGCCAGCAGCACAACTAGGTTTCTAAATAGCCTTAAGTTATCATTCTTTAAGGTATTGGAATAAGTTTTAGGCAAAGGAGAAGTCAGGTAAGCAATTAGGTAAAGTCTTACTGTTTTGAAAGTACGAAGGAACATAATTTTAGAAGTATGAACTCTTGTTCCTCAATTGTATGACTTAACAAAACCACAGAGCAATGTTGTAGTGTCACATGCATCCAGCAAACAATGTGAAGCATCCAATTGATAATTATGCTCTCCAGTTTTGAGGGCAAATGTACTCAATTCTGATGGACCTTTATGTGCAACTATGCCATGTGTATTGTTCAAAGTCTATACAATTCTCAAATTGAAGTCCTCTGTGCTTGCATTTTGTGTCCCACTTCTTCAGTGTCCCTAGCTGGGCTTTTGCTGTCATAATAAAAGCTCATAGTTCATGACTTGATTTCAGTACTGTAAGTCAAGGCCTGTTTTTCCTATTTTAATTTCAGTAACTCTGCATGTGAATCTCCTGATCATTTGGTAACAAACAGCCTTGTCTTCATAGGCTGAGTTCGCTCATTTCTCTTATCAAATGTGTTATTGATAATGTTTACATTGGTATATCTACCAAACAATATGTTGTTTCAGGGAATGAAGCTGATTCTTGTCTCAGACTGTTATATTGGATTTGACCAAGAGTACATCATTGGAAAATTTATGTGAGCCTTCAAAAGTAGCAACAGGTAATGTTGGAAAGTGTAGATGGATGACGAGATTTAAAGCATCGAAAAAATTCAAGAAATTGCAAAATTCTGAAGAATAATCAAGACGCATACCCCAATCATCACGTGATAAGTGGCTTCGTGACTTTGTTAGGCTGCACGTTTTAAGGGGGTTAAAGCACTTTTATAGCCGCAAATACGTTTTCAAAAATTTTAAATGTGGTTTGGCTTTATCCACAAACGCACTTTTCCTCCATGTGAAGCCTATTTTCTGCGTAAATGCGGTTGCTATAAAATACTGCTTCTCTGCGACGTACTTTTGCGTTGCAACACGGCTTCTTAAATACTTAAATGTGAAGCCTGGCCAAATGAAGCCTTAATTTGTGGTAACTACTGGTGGTTTTATTTCATATGGAAATAAGATTGTAGGGGTATTAGCAAAATCTACTTTACAACTTGGTATAATTGCAAATTAGCCTTTATATTTTGGATATTTATAAAATAGACTTTATAGCTTGTGTAATTGTAGATTAGCTCGTGTTTTGAATATTTGTAAAATGAACTCTTTAAGGTGCAAAATATTGTAAAATTAGGCCTTATTGATGAAACCTAAAGAAGATTAACAGCAAGGTTTAGAATGAAAAATGTAAAATATACAAGGTTTAGCATGCAAATATGTTAAGTTGAGGGCCTAATTTGTAAAAAAATATTGCCAATTAAATCTTATAAGATCTACTTTCTTACAGTTTAAAATTTGCTTTTAATCTTCTTTAGGCTTCATCAATTAACAAGGTTTATTTCACAACATTTTGTAACTTAAATGGTTTATTCTACAAATATCCAAAATGGAGGGTTAATTTGCAATTATGTAAGATTACAAGGTGTATTTTGAACATACCCCAAGATTGTGGCCTGTGTTACTGATATGCAGGAAGCAATGGCCATACACATTTTGCTTACTATGAAATATAGTCAGTCCCCGATAAATAAAACTCATCGGATCATCGTGATTCATGACTAACCCATTAATGGTCGACCAAACAAGTTGCAAAGTCTGTATAGAATTAAAATAATCTTGACCACAGACACCTGACTTTTAATTTTCAGCTGTCATTTTAGTCGTCTCAACCCGAGACTAGTTGGGATGAATTGACGTACCCGCCATAGTTGATGATGGATCGCATTGAACTAGATTTATTGCCAACAAATGCAAGGTTTTGCGGACTCTTGTCAGCCTTCAGATTTTATTATTCTGGAAGTCTCAGCCCCCAACTGAGTGCGAGCAACTGCAGCACCCTTCTGTTGTAACATTCACAATATCCGTGACGCAAAAACAAGCTACTTTCTTAGCACCTGCACCGGTTGTTCCCGAACCATCTCTTTGGCGAGAGCTTTCAGTATCTAGTGCAGTGCATCACTTCTCTCCGCTGTATTAGACGTAAGAACTGCGTCATCATTTCCTTTTGGTAAGTTACTTTCAAAACCGTTGGATTTTTGTGTCCCTCCTCCACTGCGTTGTTCATCCATCGTTGCAAATTTACATGGCTGTGCTTAACCTGCGAACATGCTCCCCACAGGCGAACTCCCCACTTCGAGTTATTTGTATAAGATGTTCTTAAATTTTGATCAAATTGCACCTGTTTGCTACGTAACTTAACTCTTTGTAAATGTTCCTCTAAGATTTGTTCTATCTTTCATAAATACCCTTAACATTAGAGTTTGTCAAGAAATAATCATTAAGTTAGTTAATAATATCATTAAATCTAATGCGAATTAACGAAAATACTCCTAAAAATTCATAATTTCTGATAAAAATAAAAATATAAAATTTAATAAATAGTCACAAATTACATATAAATTGAAAATAATTATAATAAAATAGAAATATATTTTAAAAAATTAAAAAAATAAATCTTTTTAGATTTTGGGGTTAAGAGTTACTGCAATTATTTTAATTAATTCACATCAGATTTAACACCCTTAACTTACTAAACAATCATTTCCTAAAAGATTTTAACTTAAAAGAGGTATTTATGAAAGACAAAACAAACCTCAATGGCATACTTGCAAAGAGCAAAGTTTTGTTATAATAGGTTTAATTTGATCAAAACTTAGGGGCATCTTACAAGTCCTACACCTTAGAACCGGCAAAATTGCTTCACCTCGGGGACGTTCGTTCCACAAAAATTTATGCAGGTCGGAAGACTTACTAGTAAATTTCTTGGAAGAATTGCAAGAAATTCACGTTTTCATGAATAATAAAACATCGACTTAATTTCCATTTTCGTGAATTAAAACTGGCTATTTAGAATTATACTTAAAAAGGAATTAGAAAACCCACATACGCAAATCCAAGTTATATTTCTTAATGACGGCGACATGTAGCTCGCATTATGACATGATAATCATTAAGCAACAGATACAGATAAGATTTAGAATCATTCGAACCATCTTCTCATAATGACACCGTAAGATTATCAGATTTCGTTTAGATAGTTCGCCTCTATGCACGCTACCAAGACAAACAGCGACTCCGAGATTTTAATGTATCATGAAATTTCGGACTGAATGTACATCGTCTCTCTTTCGTCCTTGATGTAATGCATTTGACACAAATTACATACATATTCAGACCAGTGGAAACCATCATCAATTACTGCACCTTTTATTTTACAGAGGTACCTCCATTTACCACAGACTTCTTCCAAGGACTGCCCAGCAGAGATTCACAGGCCGGAGGACGGCGAGGGGTTATATGTAGCCATGGTATGTGTGCTTGTTTTATAAATCACTACTCAAAATCAGCATCGAAAAAGCCAGCATCTTTCATCTCAGAGTAGTATACATTCTCCAAATGCAAATCTTCCTCCTATCACAGGAAACCAACACCAATTCCATAAAAATAAAAATAAAGCAAAGGCAAAATTATTATGGCTGGGATTTCTTTGCAATAGGCATCAGTTAAATAAAAGGACAGACTCCTATGTTTTCAGCACCACTAGAAGTTTTTGGCTGCTGCTGGGCTGCTCAAAGTGGCTACCCATGCTGAGCTAACCAGGATATCCAAGTTCTTATTGCAGTCCCATTATGGATGAAGCATCACCCTTATATCACACAAGATGGTCTTTGATTCACCCATAATATTTTTCAGTTGGCAATTTGGGCAGTCTGGATTTAGGCCGCATGTATCCCAAGATCTGAACAAATGTATGGTTTAAGCTAGACACAAGAGTTGCAAGATCTCACCTGGAAAAAATCTGCTAGGAAGGTTACATAAAGGAATGGAAGATAGAAGGCATGGTAGCAGATGGTAGTAAGGTTGTACAGCCTGTTTCATGGAATAGAAGACATTGAAAGCAAGTAGCTGAGCATCTAAATAATGCATGAATAATTTTGTTCATTGTGTCATATTAGACTGAATTAATTACCAGAATCCAAAGGAGGCTCCATTTCCCAGCAATGCGCAAGCAAATAATGCTACTGAATTCAATAAGAACATCATGGCAATATAATTGTAAAATGCTGGTCTTGCTGCAAAGAATGAGAGAGATAATATTAACAATCTGTAGGAGATGATATAAATACCTGTAAAGCATAAGATTACGAGAATAGAATAACATATGAATAAGAATTTACCAGGTAATCTCTCTCGCCATTTTGAACGGTGCAAGAACAAGATGAAGCCATAAACAGCAGTGAGCAGTAGCTTGTGGACAACCCACAAACCCCACTTTACACGATTCGCTTCAGAGTCGCTGTCTATGAACAATGGGACCCCGAAAACAAACAAATAGATTGCCTGACAAAGCAATTGTACACAAGTTTTGTAAGAGAAAAGCAAAAAACAGAATATGATCCTTTGAATGCTATTAGACATGAAAGGAATGCATGCAGCAATAGGACAGGAGACAACCAAGGCAGGAGATTATGCGCTCAGAAATGCATTGGAAAGTTCAACAAGAAGCTTTAAAATTACAGTTATTGAGAAAATCTATGAAGGATCTTGCAGAATATGACATATTACTTTGTAATACCAGCATGCAGCTTATCAGAACTATACCCAGGATAGCAATCTTATCAAAAACAAAGTAAAACCTCCTAATCTCCATTTCTCTTAGCTCAGTTGCTACACAGTTGAAGAAGATAAACAAACCATAAAAAAAAAGTGACCAGCTAACCATTACAAAATGAAGAACATTACAGAATGGCAGCATGCAATATATGAAATGACAAAGCAACCATCTGCTCACAGAGGGACTCTGAGTAATCAGTAAAAAGAGAGTAACATGGGTAAGATGGTTGCCAACAGAGTGGAAAGCTCAATTGCAAAGGCAGTTTGATCATCTCCAGCAAAAAGAATGCTTTGAGGCAATGAGAGAATTAGAATCTAGAATTAATATCCAACACCCAAACTGCACAAATTCTGGACACCTTAAATGTGGTGTACCTTTTTCCTCTCTTATTTCCAGGGAGAGCATTGCAAAAAGCAATCAATTGAATCACAAAAGTCCAGACCCTGAAATTGACCACTAAATTTCATAGCAGATGAATCTAGAGAGTTGCTTTCCATGATGGCTTACATTATACATAATTACATGGATAATGAAAAATGATGGCTCACGGAGGAAAGTGTGCATAGAGAACATCATTTATAATCACAGTTTCATTTATTAACAATGATGCACTCTTCTTACACATGTGGTATTATTTTCAATTAGCTATAGGCAAAAGGCCATAAGACAATTGAAGAATGGAGACAATTGATGGCATCATCAAGCTGAGAGCTCACACAACGTGCTTTAGTTTTCAACTAATTATGGCATCCATGTTGTTCAGGGTGGATTCTTCAAATGCAAATGTAATTCAATTTAGCCGAAAACATTGTGTTAAATGCTCTTTAACAAGCAAAAACCAAGAATACCTTAAGCAGTATATCCCCACCAATAATGATGCCTGAAATGACAAATGTCCGTGTTAAAGCCTCCAGCCCACTAGCTTGGCTTCCTTGAAGTAAAAATGCCACCAAGCTAATTTCCAAGAAGAGCATTCCAGACGTAGTGAAAAGTGATAGGAGATTCCATGATAATTCCTTTCCAGGACTGCAGTGCCAGACCTAATATCCAATCCAAAACCAAATTGAGTTAAAATTTCAATTTTTGTGCTATCACAATAAGATAATAAATTATCTAGTTCTGAGTTTGTCTACAGAGACAAAAGGTTAGAGGACAGAAATTTGGATTCAGTCATGACGGCCCTCTCAACCCTCCCTCCTCTCTGGAGGCCCTTTCTGCATCATCAGTTGCCAAAATGTACATGCATCAACTAAAGGTTAATCTCTACAAGGATCCTTCTTCCCAGCAAAACTGGAACTCGAATTAGCTTCCCAAGAAAATATACAGTTTAGAAATACCAGAGCTTCTGCGCAAGCACTCCTACTCATATTTTACAAGGCATACAAAATAAAAGGCTCTTCCAGCACTCGCTTCATAGAACAAGGAAAGACCATCCTCATGATTACTGAATTCAGTAAAAGCCCAACATAAATCACCCTCGGTAAGTCTTTTAAGGATTTCCATCTCATAACCAGATGAAAAGAAGTCCGCTTTCATCTTGCTATCACGACACCAGACGCTATATATTGTGCCAGATGAAACTCAATTTTGATCATTTAAGACGCATTTAGATTGTGCAATCCTCATTCGATGATATTAAGCGACATTATCCAACCCAAAGAAATTCACAAAAATTCCAATTTAAGAACAAAAATGGGGCACCGCCAGGTTTCGTATTCCAAGCCAAAGAATCAAAGTTCCAAAACCAGACAACGAACAGAGGCCGAATCCCCGTACCTGAAGAACGCACCAAGCGAGATTGAGGACGCTGACGATCCAGAGAAGCGCGTAGTACGCGATCATGATATACGAGCGGCCATAGGAGAGCTTGGAGTAGCTCTTTCTTGCCTTCGACAGCAAGAAAGCAATGAAAAGAGCGGAAGGGACGATGAGAGCGAGGTTGAACCAGAGGCCATGGCAGCCGAATATCCAAGACGGGGATTTAAAGGTGGAATCGGCAATTCCGGCACTTCCAGAAGACGGATCTGAAGACGACGGAGCAACGGAAAGAGCAATTTCTTCCATCCCCTGCAGAGGCCTTCTCCTCATGTTCATCGAACGACGGAGAAATGCATCACAAGAACCTCAAATATCTGAGATCGGAAAAACCCTAGAATCCTTCGATGGAGAAGCAAAATCCTACGAGAGAGAGGAGCGAAGAAGGAAAAGGGGGAGGGAGGTTCGACGTCGAGCTGAGCCCGGCTTTAGCCGTGCACGTGCAAGAAAAGTCCTCATCTAGGAAAATATCTTAGCGGGCCAAGGGAGGCCTTATCCCGATGACGAATGGACCGTCCGATCATTGCGCGGCCCAATTACCGAGGTTTGCCTAAAAAGAAATCAAAGCTAAGAAGATAGTTGAGAGAAAATATAAACGGGTGTAAATCGGGCTGGGTTGGGTTAACCCTAATCCTTCTTTTAAAACCTTAACTCGACCTTAAAAAATTGGGTCTAGTGCAGGTTGAATTCTAGTTAATGAATTAGAATTGAAATTTTGAGTTGATAATTTTTACTAGATAATTTTTTATTTTAAAACGAATAAAGATTTTATATTCACTAAAACGTTAAAAATATTAAAAATTTGTTGT